>DWGJ01000514.1:0-29311 GCA_018246895.1 Aspitha aspitha aspitha | reverse complement strand
AAGATAGGATAGTTTTTATAAAATAAATAAATAATAAATGTCAATTGTCAATAAATTTTTACATAAAATCAATTTCTCAACGCACGATATTTGTCATATATGACATAATGTAACCACGGCAACGCGTGATCAGGTCCACTAGTATGAATATAAAAAAAGTTTGACTAGTCGACAATGCCGATAGATAGAGTTCGGCTGATTGTATAAATTAATTATAGATAAATAAATGATACAATAAAACCAGATTTTTATCTGTGATTTTTTTCTTTTTTAAAATCCTTTTAAAGCTCATAACGTGGTTACTTGCAGGTTAAATATTGTTTATATTAAGATATACAATAATATCCCATTCAATGCCTAGTTACTTCTTTACTAATTTAATACAACTGATAATATTGTAGATAGTTACAGTCATTTACTCTTACATTAGTCATGACCTTATACTAATATTCAAATGAGGCTTATTTTGGATTTTAAATATTAAATGAAAATTCCTGTTAATTTTATACCTTATGTGCTATTTACATAACTGGAAAGACTGCTGCTATCTCATTATAGAATATGAACACCACGACTTAATACACAACAACCATTAAGTAGGTTGTACACTTGATCCACCCTAACTCAATGTATCAGCTTATCTAAGCAGTAGACACGCGTGAATACTAACGGCCTAATTTAGATTTTTCAACAAAGTCAACGACTATCTGAGTTCCGCTGATCGATCCGACATTCCCGGCCCCTCAGTTCCGGTCGCAGTCCGGACCCGTTTTTAAAATCCCCGACTTAAAATTGTCCAATGTAACCGAACACTTATTCCGTGCTTCGCAATATGGAGGAGCAGTGATAAAATTGCAAAGTTGCAGGTCTTATTAAACTGGTTGTGTTATCGCCAGCAGGTAGGAGAAGGCTAATTGTGTATTCTTTCCTCGCTTCCAGCATCCTTAATCCGCCCTCTCACTCCACCCCGTCTCCCCAGACGCCCCAACTAGGCGGAAAGTTTTAAATGCAAATTTAAGCACTTGACGTTGAGGACATCGATTAAATGTATGTTTATGATGTGCCTTAACGGTTAAATTAAAAAAATCATAAAAGTATAGGTATAGATTTGCTTTGGATTTTTTTGTATTTTGCTGTAAATACACTGATTTATACATTAAAAAGAAGCACAGAAAGCAACTGTTATATAGGTAGGTACAATGTTTTCGACTGTCTTCAATATACAAAAGTAATGCGAATGCTGCAAGCGTGAGATAACAATAGCTAATTTGCTCTGAGCGGAGTGAACCAGCAAATTACATTTGCTTATTCGTTTACATATCATTATTTGGTACATATAAGGTCAGTACAATCTAATCTTGTATGTATAAAAAGTTATAACGAAACGAACCCAAAAATAATGCAGTAGAACTCAATAAAGGAGGCCACGGCAGTGAGAAGAAAATTGCCCGGAGAAATTTGCATTTTTATTGAAATTTCCACTCTTGGTCGCGGATAAAACTATGTCTCTAAATACGTACCTTAAGCTTTGTATAAGCGTATTTGCGGCGTGTGTGTGTTAGACTGGTGGCAGCGTGTGTTCGCTGTGTGGGAGAGTGCGGGTGGGACGGCGTAGTGATGGATATAGTGCACACTTTCATCTTATCGATATTAATAATGCCTCTCTATTTTATTATTGACGGTATATATTTTCAGTTAGTGTGGTATGGCTAGTATAAATTAACATATTCATTATGTCGGATTTCTTCCAATATCTATACATAATTAGCAAGGAGGTGTTATGTGTTTGGAAACTTTTATTTAGATACCTATGTATCGTAAAAGCAATTATTTCGGTTGAATGGAAATCTATAATTTACAACATTACAATTGCATTTTATTTCGTGTTTCGTAAATTTTAAAGATTGTAACTTAACCAGTATCTATCTACCTGTATATTATTTTGTTATAAACTCAATAATCTCTTGTAATATCTAAGTATTGAAAATTATGAAACATTCGAAATAAGTTTGAGATAATTTCAATAATAGTGTAGATATATGTCGCTTTGCTGCATTATTTGAAAACTAACACAAAATTACCCGCATGATAGACTATTCAGGAATGAAAGATCCATTGATGTACACGGGCTATAAAAAAGTTTTTGATTAGCGCTGGTTATAGAGAAAAATTTCATTAGGTTTGCGTTTCTACAGTGTGGTATATGGCGATGTTCGTTACTGTTTTTATCGACTAATATCTTCCCCTCCCCATCTAACTAACACGGTTGGCAGACGATCGCTATACAAATGTGGACCTATACTGTAGTTGACTTTAGGGAAGGGATCATAATAGGAAATTTTCTCTGGCGAATATGCGCGCAGTATCCGATACCCTTTTCACTTGTATTGTTTTTATTTTCGAAACTTAATGAAAGAACTTGTCTCGCCGGCTCTGCAATCTCTATGTTAGCTTTATGTACCTACCTATGTGTCTTTATCATTTAAACTTATGTACAGCTTAAGTTATTACAATAGCTAATACGGAAATATTCATTATCGGTATCCATATAATAACAAAAAACTTGGAATGTAGTTGTTCTGTAATACCCGATATTTCTCGAATGATTATATCAGTTTCCTATCAATTTATTGAAAAAGTTATGATCGTGTTTTTCTTTCTCGCTGCGGTTGTTTTTCAGAAGAACTTCCCATTCACCCTTGAAACAAGTCGGAGTGTAGTTATCATTGACAAATAGCAGTAGTTTCAATCGTAAATATCCGTGATATTTTTACCATAAAAATAAAAGAATAAATACTTTGTGGGACAGACAGACAGAAAATGGGCTTTCACAAACGTAATAACAAATTTGTGATTGATTTTAGTGAGAGCTCCAATATTATGAGATATGAAGCATATGCATATATAGGATGTCGGTATTTATAAGACAACCGTATGGAGCCTGCAGGTAGGTTCATTAGGTATCCACTTCTATTGCATAAAAACGTGTATGTATGTAATTTGTTATAGTAAAAATGTAGCTTTAGAAAAGTATGTTTAAAGTTTTTGCTTTTTTATAGGTTGCAACACTTTCTTATCTTTTTGTTCGAGGTGCACCATTGCTAGCCCTGTTGCAGGTATTTTGGTGTCATGCCTACGTTGCAATTTAATCAAGTCGTAAGTCGTAAGTGATCTAAGAATATTTGTGCAAAAAATGTCTTCGTCTTTGTAAATAAATAAAGTTAACACACAGTGCACATTTTTTATTACAATCCATTTTTCGCTAATATCTAAGTAGCAGCTGTTAGAATTCAAATATGCTAATCTTATTCGGAAAAATTATGTATTTTTGTTATAATAAGTACCTACCTTCATAGAAAAAAGTTATAATTGGCATTTTGATACGCCCAGGGGCTTAATCTGCCCTAATGTTAAAGAAACTAGGACACGGAAAGTCAGATTTTTTGTTCATCCACTGTAAATGTCTCCGCAAATTGACCATAAATTTCTGCTCTATTAAAATTTATTGTCCCCAAAAACGTTTATTGTTAGATTACGTAACTCGGTAACCCTTTTGCCGTCATAAAACAATGCAGTCGCTACGAAACATGCAAAAAAACTGTTTGTAGTTCACATAATGCCCGTCTTTTAGAGCCATATTTGCGTGCCAAGCACGGCAAGATTTTATGACATAGGAAGCAGTGTTTTATGACCTTTTATCGAATCGCAAATTTCCTTTCGCACAAGCGAACTTGGGTGTATTTTCTTTAGGGATCGAAAAATGTTAATTATCTACAAATACCTATCAGTTTTATTAATCGTGTAAGTATAGGTATAGGTACCTCCCTAATAATTTTACGTTTACGTTTATTCTACACCTATGTATAATATGGAGTCACACAAATTTTACCGTAACTAAGAAGAACATCATTGCATATATTTATAAGGAAAAAATACATAGATCTGAGAAATCAATTTCTTCTTACGATAAGGTATCGTTACTATAAAGATAGTTCTATTTCATAGTACCTAAAAGTCATTAAATTTCTGGATATTCGGCGCATTTCTTTCTTTATATTCATGATAAAGCAAACACCGCTTTGAGAAGATAAAGAGGAGAAATCGACCACAACTATATAAAGGTTTGCGGCGATAAAAATACCATGTTTATTTGCACGTCCTACATCAGATCGGCTACCACGGAAAACAGTCTTATACCTCCAACAAATTGAGTGCGAAAACATATCTCCAGCTAAAAGATATACAACCCATATTTGAGTACACCGCTTGGTAGCCGGATGACGTTTTTAATCAACAACCGGTGAACTTATATTCCCTTGTACCAGTAAATTCAGATCCCTACATTTTTTCCCTAAAAATGTGATTTAAAAAGATTGCCTAAGAGTGTCACCGTTATTAATGAATAGTTATCACCAAGTGACTTTATGAGGATATTAAAGAGCGCTCTTTTAATACCTACAAAAGTAGGTAAGATAGATAATATAATTATTGGCGAGTAGTACATACTTTTTTAATGCTTTAATCACTGAATCAGATGTTTTTCTGTAATATATTTGCCTATTTATCAAAAAATGTACCCACATAAAAAGTACAAGAGATTGCAACAAAGCTAAAGTTATCTTTTTACGAAATGTACTTTTTACCTACTTATGTACATATTTCCTATTTTTACAGAAAACATTGTTTTGAAAATGTAACACAATTCTACTGTAATACATGCATTTATTATACATAGAACATTTATGTACTTAGTTAATTTAGAGTCGGGTATTCCTCTCCTTTCGTGCTTAAGAGTAAGATTTTGTTCGTAGGAGTACCACCCTCTTCGTGCGGAGATATCTCGTGAAAAATTCATAACGTTAGGCAAAGTAGCAAAGATGATAGGATAAATTCAGACATTGTTATAAATTATAAGGTTACGCAGCAGCTTCTCGTAACTAAATTGAGCGTTCCCTTTTTTACAGTGTATTTTTTAACAATATACTTTAAAGGATCGGTTTATTCTTTTTGTTTGCTTTTTTCTGCAATATTGGGTTTTGAGAAGTAGACAAAATCTATAAAAACATTATAACAAAAATAATAAAAGAGATATATCAAATTACAAATATTTAAATCATTAGGTAGGTATACGTAGATATACTTTACATTTACATTGAAATAAAATATTTAAACCTGTAATCCTTAATCGCCATTACATTAGAAATCATATTGATTCTTCTTCGCCTTTCATAAAAATGTGCAACCTAACTCCATAAAATAACCTATATTACTAGATAAGATACGAATGCGCTTTAGTGGTCACACTGTGCCATAATATTCGTTTCTTTCTGGTTGAGTACAATTTACAAGCGATGAAGCGGGACGGCTGGAAAAGTCTAACGAAGAATTCGCTGTCGAATATTTTACACGTACTACGGCAAAAGTCACCAGGATTGAAATTTTCTATTAATTGCTGTTTTTATTGCTTTTCATGTTTATGATAATACAGTGCAACATTTTCTTTGTGTAAAATGAGTGGGTGACAATTTTGTGGGTGCAAAATTGACAATATTAAAGATCGTGACAAAAAATACGTATTGTTCCTCGTACATATAAATATTATTTAATACTATGTATTTACTTATTTTTCTTTACCACCCTCAAATGTATTTGTCATTCATTATATTAGTTTCAGGATAAATTGGTTTTATATGCTCGTTTATTTTTATCACGGGTATGAAAGCAATTCAAAGTCCCATAAAGGATCATTGACTTTGATGCGAAATGTATGCTAATGTCACATATAATTTGCGAAACTTCCTCTTACGTTTGATCATATAGATAGACGTTAAGCGTAGTTACCAGCATAGCTCATAAGAAATTCTAATAAAGGACGCCATGAAAAATTCAATAGGTCGTCGCGCAAGAAGCCGCAGGGACGAAAGTGAAAAAAAACGAAAACAATAACGTGTATTTAATTCCCAATCAGTATTCAGAGTGCGATACGCCTGTCCACAGCTGGGATATTTGGCAAGCGGGCCACACTTCAGAACGTCTACGGTGAGGTTTTAAAAGGTGGGTGGCAGACTGACAGCAACCTCTGTCAGTGACATTAAAGTATTTGAAAACATCCAAATTAATGATATTACAAAAGGAATCGTTCGTCACACTGATCTGTAGTTATGCGGTCAAGTTATTTCTGTCTTAAGTGCTCGTGGCATTACGCGTAAAGATTGCAATCATTCGAAACTCCAATAAATTAATTTCAATTTGCTTACTTTGATACTTCGAATTGCGACCATAGAGTTCAATTTAAATGAAATCTTCTAAATACTAAGTTCTCTACGCTATATAAAATAAATGGGCAATACATGGTCATATAAAGTTTATGTACAACGAGAGAATCTTAACTTACGAGTATCAAGCTAATAAAAAGTCGCGTTCGCAAAGTCTATTGACACTATTATCTATTCAGAGCTGGCGGCAACTCGGTCAATTACCTGTATAATAATCAAATACATGTTTTTAGTACACATTTGATCATGCTGCTTGAGTAAATTCTCTGTAGGGAGCTGTAAATACTGTACCTACTTATTAAGCGCTTATTTACCTATTTGTGTAGGTACGTTTCATTGAATTTATCGTTATAACAAAATTATTTTTTAAGTAGGAACAAACCTAGACGTTTCTTCCGAGAGGTCGGGTAGGTATCTGCAGATCCCCTTCCTCCCCGTCCTTGAAATATGTTGATTTTTATCTGCCTAAGAAATCCGTAAGAGGCTTAATTTAAAATATATAAACTTGACGATAGATACAAATTATGTTTTTTGTGCTTTAAAACTTATGGTACCTACGTAAAGATATAATATTCATTCGTTTTCTTTGAGTGAGTTCTACCCATCATGTATTTGCCTATATAAGCAATAAATAGTCTTAATTTCAATCTTCTCATAAGTAACACCTACCTTCCCATACGTCCGAATAGTAAACCATTTTTATAAACGAAAGTGTCTGAAAGAAATATCAATAGAAGGTTTGTCCCTAATAATTTATTCTGTAAGTCATGACATTTAAGAGAACGATGTTTACTTAAGCAGTGCACATATTACATTTAAAAGTCAATGTAACGAGTCTCTGAATTAGGAGTGAAGTGTATTTTACCATAAATTTTCGTGGACCAGTATCCGTCGTTGCGTCTAACGCGATACCTACTTACTACTTATTTCTGTGTCCTTTTTCAGCTCAAATATTCTATTTAGAAAATGCGATTCGTCATCATAGACGTTACTTAAGAAAAATGTAAAAAATATTAAATATGATCATTCGTAGCTTTCTGTAAAAGTATTAGGTACCTAGATTTTCTGGTATGTTATATGTATAAAAAGTTTGCCTATAGGTATTGGTCAAATCAACCAATAACAATTAATTGAACGTTCAAATTGTTACTAAATATACCTATCTAAAGGACCGAAGCAAAAGTATTTTCCAAGCCAAGACAATTTTTCTCCGTCCCGTTAAGAATTTCTATTAACAAAAATGTAGCGCTGTAAAATAAATATTACCTACTTGTACCGTTCGATGCTAACTAAACGATAATTGCTAGAAACACGTCGCTAATTTAGCTAATCGAGAATAATCAGTTGCACAGATGCTTGGAATTACCGTCTACGCAATAGAAGTTATTTTCTAAATACACATCAAATTTATTAGCTAATAAGCATCTATAACGAGCTGAATTAATAAAATTTGCTAATTGAAAGTGAAATTATTTTAAAATTATCACCAATTAAAGTATTATATTTTGTGTCTATAGCCTAGGTTTCATCCGTGAAGTTAGTGGTGAGTGAACGTAGGAGATCTAGTTCTCTCGTGGTATTTCATAAGTAGACATGTACCCGTTTCATTCAAGTCGTACCAAAATACCTTGACTACATACTGGTTGGCTGTTGCCAACGTAAATTGGAAACAAACTTTAAGTACTATCGATAGCAATTACTTCATGCTGATTCAATATAGAAAAACATCTGCCAATCAGACAAGTCATTAGAGACTTAAATAATATTGAGCGAGCTTGTTCTGTTTTGTATGTCAATGTGTATGAATCTCGCAACTACAAAAACAATGCAATGATAAGAGTAAAGGCTAGTGACAAAACAAGCAACCTACATACCTATCTGGAGTCGTCGACCCCGCAAGGACGGAATCCGTCATCCGTCAGGTCAAGGTCACGACGACTCATGTTGTCAGAACGTCGCAAACGTCACACGGATATCTGCATCTGTGATCGTCTACTTTGATATCGCTGCCACTGCACTGCCAGTACACAAATTTGAATCCTATAACCACGGAGTAAGAAATTTGTATCTGCTGTATAAAAATAGTCGGTGCATTGACCTCGATTCACTGGAATACTGTTTGCTTCAACGCTTTAAGATGTTACTTTCGTTGGATATTTTAAATGTTCATATGTTAGGTGGGGTTATGGAATTCTGTTTTAGTATTTCCTTATAGCTTGTATAAGAGCAATAAAATAGACCTGCTATATTTATATCAAATATCACTTATCAGAACACGTAAATAATTTCAATTTATATTTTTGCTTTTTTTTAATGACAGAATATCCGATTCACGTGTACCTCTTATTTATTAAGGAGCGTGTATCATTAAATATTTATAAATACGATTTTTTCTTCTATCAATAATAATGATAATTCATATACATATATTATGTCTCAACATACCCATTAACTAAATTAGACAGTGTGCAAGTGTCTCATAATTAAACAAAGCTTTAAGCACCACGGAGCACTCGAGAAAGGAAATCGATGACAATAACCATAAATTGGCGATTTTAAATAAAAATTACAAATATATATGGGTCTAATCTGTAGAGCTATCTCATAAATAAGGGAAACAACAGATGCGCGTATCCCTCGACCCGTCGGCCATCTTCGTTCCAATTGTATAACAATAAATTGTAGAAAGAAAAAAGCTGAAATTATGTCGGCGGTACAAAGATACAGTTGTTAAGTCACAAGGTGGTCTTTAATTATTCGAGATATGATAGAACTTCATTAAGCTGCACCGGGTAATTTTGTTCGTAATAAATAATTTCTGGACCTGTGCGCATAGCTTTATAAGTTATGGATACACACCTATCAAGAGCGACTCCATCATTTTTTCTATTGTTATCTATTCAATGCGTTCCATTAAAGAATTTAATTCTACCATTACATTTGCATATTACCACAGTTTCTTTGGTGTTCGAGCCGAAACAATGTTTTTTAAACGTTATGCCTATTTACGTGGACAGAGACGAGGTACGAAACATATGTGTAGGTGTCTAAAAAGTTATTTGTATAATGGCACAGAATACGTAACCCAAGAGCAACCAGTACAAAATCTCATTATAAATCTCATAGCGTTACATTAGCATGTTGGTAATGCTTAAGGAAACGAGTTCGCCCGCGGGCGCCCGGACCGCCTTGTAAAACGAAATTGTTTTAGCTATACGCCTACTTATATTAAACACGAGAACAAACATACCCCTATATAATATAATATACAAGTCCCCTACAAGCTGTTATTGAGTTACTTTGTAATGTTGATACTAAGAAGTGAACAATCTAGGTGCCTACTTGCGTTCGGTATACGTTACTATGTAACTAATGAACACTGAGGTAAGTTATTATTCAACAATGAACACTGGCCACGTCTGAATAATTTCTTACCTCTATCTACCTACGTATTTGGCAGAGCCATTATGTACGTAATTCCGATATATACATTAATAAAAAATATAGAGTTCCTACTGGTGCCTTATTACAAAATAGGTAACAGTTTGTCATTAACCTGGAACATGTTTCATGATTAGAAATAGGTATCGTAACGCACTGAAAATTCGGGATCGTATTACAAGATTTAGTTATTTTAGACTTGGGCCTCCAATTTTATTGGAACAGCAAATTTCCGCTCGGAAAAAGAACCAATATCCGGTTTTCCTACGTTCTACTCTATATTCTGTTAAATTATAACTACGTGCTTTATACAAAGTAGAATTTGTTCTTAACCTTAGAGTAGGTACGTATCTACCTACCTATCAGTATATGTAGGTCTCAATCTCTACATATATTCACGATGAGCTATGATTTAAAAGGTAAACTTAGGGTCTCAGAAAACCTTTATACATACATATAATACTATACCTATCTGTGTATAATGTACCTATCAATATTTATAATTAACAAGATTTAATCAACAACAACAATTAACTACAATATTTATATTAATAAGTATTTATTAGACGACAATTTAGGATTTATTAGACGACAATTATTTACTTTACGGAACTACGCAAAAAGTGTAGAGTTAAGTGGAAGAAACAAATTCATACCGCTGCTATCAAATTCTGAAAAACTAATTCTAACAAATTTTGGTATTCGAGATGTTTAGTTACCTAATTTAATTCTGAGATAGATTCTCAAAGCTAGTATAATTTTCACTATTGTAAAATATTTACCCCCAAAATCACGTGCTTACTTCTTAACGATGCCTAAGAATTTATCATCCTGCTAAGCGACAGAAATCAGCAGGCCATTAGAATATCTCCGCGCTTCGTCATTTATCACTCGAGATTTTAAACGTCCCCTTGTGTGATTAGGGTGCATCTTAAAAGGATCCAAAGCGATAAGTTGAAGGGTAAGAATGCGGAGCGATCAGCATAGTCGCATGAAGCACGCTACAAGTTTTTATTTCTAGTTGATAAGTGCTTATTACCATGTAGTAGAACTCATTTTTCAACATTACAGTGATTAAGTTAATATTGTGAGTTGAAAGCAATGGTGGACTGTCATGGCGGTGTGACGTCATTCAGCCAATGAGCATTCGACCCAACGCGACGGCAGCGCCACAAGATGGCCGCCGTCGGCCGGTTGCCGCCGCCTTCTCTGTTTAGGCCTAAATGTCAAACAATATTATTTCTTTAGAGAGATTCCTCTGATGTTTTAAAACAACAAAATCTTTCTACATTTTCTTGCGTTTACATTGTGAATCTTAATAGAATGTGCAAACTGTTGTGTGTTATTAGTTTGTATGGTGAGTTTCTGATTATTATTATTTACCTATTTAATGTTAGAGTAGAAATTAGAAAGTAAAAATTAATTAGAGCACTTTTAAATATCCTGGTTTGAAACAAAATGTGATTCTGTTTTTATTAAAAGAAATATTTGTTATAAAATTAGTGCCTATCAGAACTATGAGTGTTATGAGTTTTATTGCAGGCATGTGCCTACTTCTCAAATCTCTATAATATGTTAATCAAATGTTTTAAAGAACAAAAGATATTCGGAATCAATTATGTCGTCTTAATAACTATAATATAATAATCATTCTTTCCTTTTCTATGAACTTAAACCCCAAAAATAACTGACACTGTAATTATTATGTTATTTACCTATTTACTTCATTTGAAATAATTATAGTCACTCAATCATTAAAGATCATTAAATTAATGTGCTATATTTCGTTAAACTTGCATTATATGATACTTATCTACTTACATTATATAGTTTGGTTTGTTAATGCTCTTCAATTGTCGAATTATTAAAGTTATTACCACCACATACACTTATAATTATAAACTATCTATCTACCTATAATATTCACATTTATATTAGTATTTTTTTCATAAAATTAGCAGATAATTTTATAAAACAATACTTGATAACATCAATATCTACATACATAATGTAATATTATATGTAATTTGTTAATCCAAAGATTACTTTTGTAAGGAGAAATGTTATTGAATAGGTAGATAGTTTATTAAAAATTCTATTTCCTCCTTTTTGTGCAAAACTTACATCTAAAATTTGTTGTTCACCTACCATTTTAATGTAGGTTAATGTGCGCTTTATCAGTAATGCAATTATACCCATTTGCACCCGACTCTACATAGTTGGTATAAAGTAAGTACTATGTAGATTGATTACTTACAGTTTTTTATTACTCTTAAATATCGAGTCGGGAAGCTCTGGATTAACATATTATATGTAAGTCTACCTACCGCTTCCAAAAAACAGTAAAACAACAATGCAGCCAATTCTGTTTAACAGTAGAAATAGGTACAAAGGTACTAATTACGTAAAGGGACCATATAAAAAATGTCATATTCATTAAGTAGTTACTAGGTACTAGATTTGTATGTGTATAGGGTTCATGCAACTTTAACGGTTTTTTGCACAGCTTCTAGAAGAGAAAAGAGACTGAAATTAAAAGTTACGAGTCGCTGTTAGTCACGTCGCTCGTAATTCAATTGTCTCGCGATAAAATCATTACAAGCTATAAATATCAATGCACCCGTTGCTACCAAGTACGTACTTACAATTACGGTGTAACTCTACGAACCAAATTATTCATGTATCAGCTATTAAATGTTTAAAAAGTTCTTGTAAATAATCACGTATCTTACATTTTAATGTATCGCTACATTATAATCAACGTATAAGTCACTAATTCCTTCATTTGACTGATTTCAGATGGATGGTATTTTGCATAACGATATTTATACCATTAAAATGTAAAATATGTATAAAGTGCAGTCAATTGTTATTTTGCTGCAAATGGATCTGACGTGCAGCATATTTACCTAATGACGAATTGAAAAGGCCTTAATGCCTCGCGTGTTGCAAGTGCCCATCAGCGTCAGCGACCACGAACCAACACATGGCCTGTATGACTGCTTGTAAACTTTTAGTTATCACAAAATATCAGTTGTAAGTTTTCCTCTTTTTTATTCGGTCAGCTGGGTTCGGAACCAACTGGTTAGTAGTCAGCTGCAATCTTTTGCTTCGTGCAATCCCGGCCTAACTCAAAGGTGGCAGAATTATTACTACACTGTTGTGCAGTTATATTACGTCAATTTATTGCGCGCGCTTCCACTCGCCATAACGAACACGAGATCAAAGGCACCCTTCAGAATGTTCACCGAAATTACTGCCGATATTAATGGTGGACTTAAGTTGCAGTTGGATGTACTCGAAGTGCATTATTTATTACTTAATATAGGATTACATTAAGTGTTTGATTCGACTTTATGACAAATGTTGAGATCGCCTTCTTTAACCTTACAAAAAGCTTTAAATAAGCACTTATTTCAACGAATCCTAATGAATTTCTAAGACTAGATATAGTAATCATTCTTATGTTAACAATAAAGTTAGTTAATACTTTTAGATAGGCGTCGTATAAGAATTTGACAAAGTTTTTATTAGCTAACAGCATTTAATGGGTAGACAGAGGTAGGTAGGTACTGGAAGTATATTAGTGAATAATGTAGTGAACCGTTATTTATTCTATAGGTATACCAAATATTTTATACTTACAGATTAAAGCGCATTCGTAATCTATAAAGTAAGTAGGTATGTGTAATACTTTCAGTTATTTCTGCCTTTCCGATCGGATATCTATTTACCTAATTAAATATCAACAACATATTTTAGTGTTAACAACATACCGGAGTCTACTCGATATCAACTTATAAATGTCAATTAAAATAAATAGTCTATGTAATTAAATAGCTGACAATCACTTAGATATAAACATGTCTGAAGTTATCCAATTAAGTTACTGCTGACGACAAAATACGATAGAACTTCTCACTTTGAAACATAAATTATTTCTCAACTTGTTACAGAAACTGTTAAATAGGTTTTATAAATACTCCGTAATAGTTTATATAGCATTTTGTAATTGAAACACAGCCATTAATAAAATACTGTAATTCACTTAAATATAACAAGGTTTCGATAACTGCTACTGTGTGCCAAACAAATAAATGGTTTTTCTTATAAGAGACAAATATCTAAGTAAAAAATCTGATCAACCATTTTCGAAAACCAGTTTCGAAAAAATACGTAAATGTAGTTTTTACTTTGTATATTCAATAAAATATTATACATTAAAAAATACATATATTTCATTATAGATAATTCATTCACACCGCGAGCTTTCTAACGGAAAAAACCATCGTTGAATTCTGACCGAAAAAATGGCGGTTGGAAAAGCGCTCTGAAAAAATTATCAAATCTTAGATCAGCCACTATTCTTCGATTATTATCTATGATGGTATAATATTAACAACTTCAAACACGAATGGTTACTAGTAGGTATGTTGCATTCACTCTTGCTGCACTCACTAATTCAAGATTCCGCACAGATTCAGATAGGACACACTTGCACAGATACAATTTGGTTCTATGCACACATCCACCCTTTAATAACAGATGGAACGATTTGCAAATAAATCTTAATTTTTTGTTACAGACCGCCCCATTACGGGAGGTTCGTTGTGTGTACGCCACCCCATTTTTTACGTCTTCGACCCCACCCTTTGTTGCAGTCCCTGGCCCTGCTGTCCTCAGTCGATTGTCAGTTCAAATACGTTCATGGTCCAACTTATAAAAGGTAGAAGAAAATAATTAATAATAAAATTTACGAATATTCGAAAGTAAATTCAGTGTTACCTGTTTAGGTATGTAGGTCATTAAAATTCAGTTGAAGGCTCCAACAATCGTGTTTAATTTTAATAATGATTAAGACAGCGAAATTGTTATTCAGATACTATTTTTTTTCAAAATTTTCCGGTTATACAAATTATTCAAATCTAATAGACAGCTTAAAATTGTATGCCGACTAAAACGTTCTAATTATCACACCTATATCTACAGTATGTATTTTTCTATTTTATAATCGTTTTTAATATTTATCAAATTTGATGGTTATTATTATTTATGATTATTTAAAGGTGTTTATGCGTTTAGGTAATATTTAATTAAATATAGTCCCTGCAATTTTTTTATGTTGTTGGTCAGATACTGTGACTTAGTGCCAGCCAAAAAAAGTTCCTGGACAGTGCTCAGAATATTTTTCTTATATTTGGGTTTATTTGATTTGAATTTCTTTTAATATTAATGATTTTAATTACATTGATACATACATACATATTTTTTGTTTTAAGAACTCCGAGCCGCATTTATATAATATTCAAAGCAAACAGCAATGCCTGAAACATTTATTTTTCTTGTTAGATAGGTATCTACGTGTTATCTATAGGTAAATTCTACAGTTTGTGAATTTTGGTACCTTAAAATTGAGTACCTATTTCGCAGTTAACGCGAGAGCCGACAGGATCGGGTTTGATGAGGGACACTATGCGTTGAATAACAGTCCATTTACCTGGCATCTGCGACAGTCCCTATAGGTTACTATTTATAGGGTAGGTACTACTTTATATTTCATGCTTTTTGTATAGACAGCACTTATACTCTAAATAAAAAAAAAACTCTAAATATAACTAGTAGTGCGTGTAGTGGTATTCATAAAGAGCCCAATCTTTCATTTTATGAAAACAGCCATTTATATGTAGGCAAGATAAGCTAAACTCTGTGCACTGAATCTGTTTAACCTTTAAATAAATTTAACATTTTACGTATACCGTTGACTATACATAGTTAACATATGAGCAGATTGATAAGACAGGCTATTTCTGTTGTTGACACACAGTTTCTACGCTACTTACGTATAATCAGCGGTTAGAGGCTTAATTTTATATAGGCACCTAATTTATAGTTATTTATAAAGTTTTATTATTACCGAATTCATTAGCTAGCAACCAGTCCGTTCATCTACTACTCAAATTAAGCAATATCTATCCCATTAGAAAGCAGAAAAATTGATAAGATAAGCTACAATGTGTCGCTGTCATTCAGAAGAACCGCTTCATGCCTTAGCATGTCTGCCTAACATAAATATGATTCAAATTGGACCTTAATAATACAAGCATTGCTGCAGCAACAAAAGTACTTTTCGAGACAGTGCATCCAAAGTTGAATCCAGATCTACGCATGACAAATACATAAATATGTATGTAGCTATTCCTCTTATAACAATTCATACACAAATTCTTATGCTATGTGGCAATCGCACTGTTGTGTCTAACGTCATAATCACTATAATGGAACTCAATAATAACTGTAAGATTTTAAATTATTTTACTAGATTTCAATGAATGGGAAATGACGATGCTCTATGAGCTTTAACACTTGTAAAATGTCTGTATAAAAATAACATAATCTTCATTACACAACTACCTACATACTACTACTACTATCATAAATTGTTATAGTCTACACAAATAAAAATAAAAACTTAGGAAAGTGAATAAAATAAATATTATCAAACATAAGATTGGCACTGATATTTCACAGTTTAATTTTTTTTATAAAACGATAAAAATATTAGAGAGTCCATAAAATAAATTATAATATTTTTGATCATATACCTACTTATTTTACTACAATTATTACATTCAGAAATAAAACTTTTCAATACATTATAAAAGACATTTGCTGTTACACGCATGATAACATTAGCGTTATTTATTATATCAACATTGAAAACACTACAAATTACTTCATGAACATTTTTGATATTATCTATATAATACTTTCCTACACGCTATCAAGGATATAACCTACGCGTATCTGCTAAAAATGAAGGTTGCGATACAATCTACATTTTAGCGAGAAAAACAGGTGGCCCTAGCTGTGCCGCGTAAGTAATATCGACGTTTTTATCATACCTTTATGTCCTTCTGTTATATTAACCTTCTAAAGAGCAAATGCTGACTATCCGATTTTACCGTGTTCGTAGAACATGATAATATGGTAAAGTCAACGGCAGGCCTAAGCAAACTATCAAAAAACATTACAGGGTGCAAATAACAACGATCATGGCGTATGTAATGAAATCTTGCATCGGGATTAGTCGTCCCGTGGAGCGGCGCGCGCCGCGGCTGGCGAGGGCGGTAATCGATGGCGGGCCGGGACGCGCGCCCCGACGCCAGACCGACAGACGCCCGGAGACGCCGTGCCTGGCCACACGTCCCTCGCTCGCGCACCGCCATCGTCATCCTTCAATGTTTACTTATCGGCACGCCGCGAACAGCTGACCGACCGGTAAGTCACGTGTTTTATCTTTCTAAGCCTTTAACCACCTAGCGCCTTCGATTGACTCCGCTCTTCTCGTTCCTGTCATGCTGTCCTGCTGTTTTTGAAAATATTTTATATCTGATCACCGCAAAACATGAATCTTCGTTTGTGCATTGAATCGATGAAGCGCTGCAGGCCTAGTGTAATGCGCCTCGCTCGGGCCATAAATTAGGAATATAATGCTCCCTTACTTCAACCTTCTCTATTGAATCCCTGCGGACTGTCGGGACGCACACATAGATGTGGGATTCGAATTCTTTAGTTATCTTTATGAGTGGATGTCGAAACGGCACAGCTTTTGTAATTTATCCTTTATGCGCTACAAAAGCCAGCGGACAAAAGGATCTGCGGGCGATTGTCGTCCCACCTTACTCAATAGGCCGTAAAAGACAATAGTCGTTTTGCTACCGGTTGATAGTTTGCGAAAATAATTTTTGCAAACCAATCCTGTCTGTTCGCGTGCTTCAAGTTCGTTCATTGGTGCTTACGCGAACAATAGATAAATATACGTTTTCTAACTCTACAATTTCTTAAACACTTGTCAGCCCCTAATTTTTTATTTTATGGCGATATATTCTGGTATATAGTGATGTCTTATTTAATTGGTTATCAGTGTATTAGGCTTTTATTATTGAAAATTTCGAGTGTTGAATAATTTAAACCTGGTTTATTTTATAGATGGCGTTCCTGACAGACCGATGATGAGTTTTCGGCGGCTGAGTTTTCAAGATTTCTATTTCAGAAATCTTGAAGTAACTTGCAATAAAAGATTACAAAGGGCAGATCTAAAGTGTACACAACGTACAAAATGATATATATATTGTATAACTGAGTTTATCTTACCTATTTCAGCAGGTCCGGTTAAGATTCTAGAATGTTGATGAAGAATGAAGAAAACGCGTCGCCTTCTGTACGTATACTGAATGTATCCTGAGTGCCTCATTCTTTCCGGTATACCTTCAGTATACGTAACAGAAGATGGCACTCGTCAGCGGGCTTCCTTCCGGCTTCGGCTGGTGTAGAAACTTCTCGACGATGACGACATACGAGCTCATCTGTTGTTCTTGTATTTTAAGTCTAATTATTTGTCACTTATTTCTTTACAGTTATAAATGTACAAGTAAAAAAAAGTATTTTGCAAGATACTAACATTATTTATTTTTACAGGTTGCATAAAAGAAGACGACACCATTATCACGCAATTTGTCTTGATGATTTAAATGTAATTACCCATGATAAGAAATAAAATATTATTATTACTTTAACTCTTTTCCTTTTAATACCTAAAAATCTTTTTTGTATTGAAACACATTTTTTACAAATACTGCATAGAGTATTATAAAAACACACACATTCAACTCACTCTAATAAAAATATACATTCGGTTATAATAAAATTAAAAGTGCCCTCTATTCGTTTATGTTAAAGATAATTATTAAAGTAATGATACACGAGAAATAGGTTTTTCTTGTACATTCCTATGTTACAATAATATATAACTCAAATATAGATAAACATAACAATTAATCCTAAACTCTGTGCAGACATATTTTCAATTTTTTTTTCAAATTAGTAGATATTCATTTATTCAACATGCTTACTGTCCCACTGTAAGTGCATAGATAATATAATTATTACATAAAAATACATTCAATTGTACATTATTCTGCGTGAATAGTGTTGGTTAAAAAACTGGTTTATTTATGAAACCATATTTGTACAATATTTTCCATGATAATCAACATTATAAACGTTACCAAAAAAAAATTAAACATCATTAGTACCCGTAGGGTGCTCAGATTCATGAACTTTAATATTTAGTTACCTAGGTAAATTTCCAGCCAAAATGTTAAAACTTATTTCCAATTAAGGTATAGAGCCGAATAAACTGATAGGTACCAATCTTAAGATATTGTTTTCAAAATGAATATAAAGTTCGTGCAATCGGTAGATATCTAATTTATTGTAGATAACTCACAAGAGATGTAGGTAAGTAATATTTGAATATTACTGTAGGTATTGATACCTACATTACCTGTACGTAAATAATATAATTAATAACATTAAAAAGTAGAAATTTGAAATTGAACGTTCACGACATAGGAATAATATCTATACATAGTTCATACACGACAAACAACAATGTTGACTATTACAGTTTAGAACTAATTTCCGAGCTCATTTACAAGGTATAGTTAGTTATATGGAGTAGAGTATACACGTAGAGCCGGCGCCATGATCGCTTCCTGAGCAGCGGCGATAACTTTTTACGATTACGATTGCCTGTCAGTCGTGTAAAACTGGCTTTTCAGAATATACACACAAACATAAATACTGTTTATGTGTAGTATCGATGTCTAATGGCTACGATAAATCTTTGCCCTACCGAAGTTGACTTCACGAAATATATAAAACTACAATCCGTCTCAGCCTTAGATTATTTGCCACTTTAACAATAATTTATTAATAAACAGGTACGTCATATAACTTAAATCAACGTAACATCATAAAAAAAAATTAAAAATAAAACGATAGAGAGGTAGGTACATACAATATATGTATCCTCAATATTGCAAATAAATAAGTAAGTATGAATTTATAACTTTTAAAATTAATATAATTATACTTATGTAGCTGTTTTATAAAGTTATTATTTGCGAAGGCACTTTATTATAATTCAATAAAAAAACAAATCAATGTCAAAATGTTCCTTTCCAAACTGAATGACGTGTAAAATAATTATAATTATACTTTTATAATAAAAATACGTAACGTAATTATAACGTATAGAATTATAGGTACCTATAGCCTAATTGATACTCCTCAAAGGTTACCTTTTCGTACCATTAAATTTACATTCGTAAAGGTATCTATCTAATTTTGTAACGACAATTATACTACTAACTTATAATCCCTAGGAATCGCATCTGATTACCTACTTAAATTGAAAACATGGACTACTAATAAAATTACGATGAAAATATTTTTTTTTATTTTTTAGATCTTTATTTTGGTATCAATAATAACGCCATCTACCAGAATATAGCTGAACTTTTTTAAACGATACAAACACTATGGGCTGTTAGTATAGGATTCGAGGTAATGTATTAAGTCTAAGTATAATAAATATAATCTGTTATTATTATACGCTAATAAAATATATTACAAACAATAGTAATAAAAATACACGCTAAAGTGTATACCTAATTTTTTTATGAACTCGATAAAAGCTTGTTTCCGATCATATAAGATGAAATTATTTCTAGGTATAAGTAGGTAGAAAAGTTTTAAATATGATAATAGGTATGATATGATATTTTTTGTACAAACTGTCAATACGTTAATTACGCTTGCGTTATTTGTTCATAAGTTTTTAAAATTCTAAATCAAAATAATATAAAGCTGTAAGTAAGTCCTTCAAAAACAGTGATACCACCCAAACTAATTGTCCTCGTATTTTTACATCAAAATTACACAATAGGGTATTGTTTCAAAAGAGAAAGTTAAAGCCCTTCCGCGTTGGAGGTGAACCAGGAAGATATACGAATTGTAACAAAAAAGAGAAAGTCCGTAGGTAAAACTACATTTAGCACAATCGACCAATGGGAGGGTTGAAAATGCCACTTTCTAATTTAGGCCAACAATTGTTACAATCTAAGAGCCATTCGAACTGCCGCTTTTGAGGGTGTGAAGTAGTACTAAAGGAAATATAGAACGCTGTATTAAATGTTAGAAACGTGGAGATATCAGTAGAAAACAATTAAATAGTGTTACTACATTCCGTGCACTGTGAGTGTTAAGCCTATGGTTGATATTTCAATGAAACTGCATGGAGATCGGAGAAACCTCATGAACAATTACACGGTTGCGGTCAAAACTTATACGGTCATCAGGTTAGTACCATCACATATACCTACGTACTTATGTTTTAATGATTAAAAACATTAATGAAGTTTTATTATATTTATTTTACATGAATTTACATATTTTTAAATATTATGTTCATTAATAGAAAAAGAAATTGATTCATTCTCAAAGTGCTAAATTACAAAATACCAAGAGGCATTAAGTCCGGTCTTAGTTAACAATAATAAATATAAATTTTATTGTTACATTTAGATATAGGTACTATATAATATAAAATGGAATCCATACAATGGGATCCAGCTACAGTGGGAACTCGTTTATAGCTATAGGTCGTGTTACTCAATGATAATTCCTAAAAGGAGATCAATACGTATCAGATCCCAATATATATGAAATGTTACTTCCTCGTATTTGTTCTTATTTGGTAAAGTTTTTCTAACAAGACAACGTGGCCATATCGAACCGTACAAAATGTACTTGCTAACCCTACGTATCTGGCAGTCGGCCATCGTAGCCTCTGATGGCGAGACATCGCCTAAATCCGGATTTAGCATCTGGATACAGAAAGAGCAAGCGAGATGAATGTAAGTTTGATTGTGTGGCTGTGAGCGCCCGGTATCGAGCGGCCGGTTGCCATAGCAACAGACAATGGATTTTGGGTGCATAATATTTTAGGCTGCGTCGGGGTGCGGGCAGCGGCGCGCGGGGTGGGAGTAGATCGAGAGCGGCAGCCATCTTTAAAATTATATCCAGTTTGGGCGAACTCCTTCGGTTCCAGGGATACTTTTTATATTCTGACAGTAAACGAAAAAACTTTTAACATCAGGTGGATATAAGTTACAGTTTAAGGAAAAGCTTCCTCTACGCGTTATGACTTGAGTAAGCCTGAGTTTTAGCAATGAAATTAGATAATCAAATGATTCATAAAGTGGTAAAATAATTAAACAGTTAATTCTAATTCATTATTACACATTTGATGCATATTTTATTACATGTTCGTTTTTATATTTATCTTTATAAACTTCTTATACCTACCAGTACGATAAAAACGTCTTGTGTCAAAATTAATTATACAATTTGTAGGTATCTATGACAAATGTAATAAAAGTATCATCACTATATAGTTTTATCTGCATTATTGTGATATACTCAACAAGTTGGTATGAAGGTAACATGCCGAATTCCGTCATAAAGCCCGATTAATATAGCTCTCACCACCGCACCGCCTTCGCGATTAAGCGATATTCCTTGCGTACTTCACGTACAAAGTTTTTCTCATATAGTTGAATATCTGTTCGTATACATTTTGACTTACCTATAGAAATTTCAGCGTAAGGTAATGGTTGTTAGGAAAATATAAAGAGATGTTTTCCGCCGCCATTCACGAATATATGTTATTGAACTCGAAGTTGACGTGTGCCAAATTCTTTCGTAGAGCCTTAAAATCCGTTCCTTAGAGCGTCTTTTCCATACCCATTTGCGAAAGATTTACACTTCAGATCTCTCGTCAAATTTCTTTCAAGGATATATATCTACTCTCCCTTCCCTATGTTTTCGCATGAAGTTTTGTGAGCTTATTTTGTATATATAAGTATTTGCTTAAGAATTGAATTAAATCAGATCGTCTAAAATCTAATGCAAGATAGGTATCTATAGCTCCAGTATTACTTACAGCTGAATCTTAAATAATATTATTAATGTCTATCTAATGATAATTGTTTTCCTAGCTAGTAACTAATGGACTATTAAATTGGACAACCAAGACGTAATTTTTGTAACCTATGTTCGTCTACAAATTAGGGAAAACGCTACATAATCGCCGCAACGCCTAACCCTGAGTGCAATGTGTTTTCTAAGAGATTGGTGGAAAATTTTGTCAGAATGCGTGTGAACTTCTGTGAGCAACAGCTAGATATTATGACGTTGTCCTTGATTAATTTTACTTTAAGTAGGTATTTTTTTACTTTGAATTCTATTCAACATTCCAGGATCTGGTTATTAAAAAGGAATAATAAATCTATATGTACGTATTTAATTCAATTTTAATGAATACAAGATTTTTTATGAAAATATTTTATGTGAAGATGATTATACAATGACTCAATGAATGATACACTAAATAAAATGATTTATAATAATAAAGGTAGTTATACAGAAAAATTAAAGATTACTTAATGTCTGGTTTTAAATTGAAGACGAGCACTGACGACTTATATTTATTTATTTTTTCATGAAATACGGTAATTTTTCTTTATATAAATATTTACCTGCATCGAAAAATGCTCAACAAAAAATATGCAATGCAAAATGCAATTAATTAGGTACCTATTTATGCCATTACGCACACCCAAAAGGTAATTAATACTATCATTTAGATACGCTAAATTAATGCTATAAAAAAGCATTATTTGTATTTTTAATAAATATTATTTGTTAATTAAACGGCACCTAATTAAGAATAATTTGTCTTGAAATTTTTTACACATAATGGAGTTTACCTACATACATACATATATATATTTATATGAAGGTCGTCACCGTACCCTTCACATCGCTTGTTGTACTGAATCCTGGCGAACGGTCCATAATATTTCGTCGTGGCCAATTTAAACATATCATATGACACATTCAACTGTATCTCGTACAGATAGCAGGTCGTAAAACAAACAAAGTGCCCGGGAAAGGCATGGCCGCTTGCCCTGGGGGTTTGGTAAAGTTTTTTTCACATTTTCACTATTACACTATTGTATTTATTTATACGAATGGTAACGATATACTACAATACTATCATGTGCATGTAGGTTTATCTTAATGAAGGCGAAGAATGTAGCTACGGAGTCTAGACTAGCAATGCAGGATGTGAAATCTTCATTAAAGTGAAACATAAGCGACTAAGAAATATTCCAGAACGCTATATTGCGAATATGACGATAAATATATATGTAGATTCGATTACGTAAGATTTTTCCTTAAAATTGTCGAAAAAACAAAAATAATAAGGTTTTTAAAAATATTTTCAAAATAAAACTAAATATCAGCAGATATTTAGTTTTATTTTGAAAATATTTTTAATTCTATAATTTCAACAGTCTCATTGACTTATCCTTTGGGAAACACGTCATTTTCTTATCTTGTGGAACATTCGACCTATATAATAATATTATATACCTAGAAGATACATATGTCCACCTTATTGGATAATACTGGAAACGAGATTCGAGCCGATGTTTAATCTTTGATATCTATCTTTTTTAACACGCACTATAAGACTACTACGTATTTGGTAACGCATCTAAATTGGGATCTTTAGCCTTTTATCTAAACGTCGAGTGTGCAGTAGCGAGCCGTCTAGACAAGCTCCGCTTCAAACGGTTCGGTCAAAGGCCCAGACGAAAGGTCGTAGAGGAATTGAAAACAAAATTTTAAATGTCACCCTACTTCACACAGACATTTACCATTTTTTTCAACGAAAGGTTCACAAACAAAGTCCGAACTTACACCCTCTAGGTTGCTTGTGAACATTAATGCGATTTTGTCTGAGAGTTTTCTTAGTCTGACTTACTACTCGTAGATAGGTATATTATTTATTTCACCAAACATACATTTTTAGATAATAGAATCCACAACTCACATCTATTACAGTCTCTATTGAAATCACAAAAAATAAATTTAAAATCTAAAATCAGTTCACGTAGGTGTAGACATTAAATACGAAATTTATTGTAGCAGGGGCTTACACGAATACCGAAAAACAATGGCGGTATCTACAAAATTCACTTTAACATTTAAATGTCTTGACTTTTAAATGCCATTGATGCCCTGTAGGCTGTAGGTAGATAGGACGTGTGTTTCGATGAAAAGTGTAAAGTCTGTATAAATACGTACAACTGAACATCGTTAGACAGATTCGAAGTGAGCAGAATTACGGTAAGAAAAGTAGTGTCTATGGTAGGTAGGTATCAATGTTACGTATAGGGGAAAAAATCTATGTACATAGGTGTAATTTATTCAGAGTAGGGAGCCAGTGACAGTTCCGAGTACGACCCCAGCTTGGAAAATATGTTGTAGATAATATCATTCCAAAGGATCAGTTGCTGGCACCTGATGCCCCTCGTTCAGATATTTCAGAGCGGGAATACGTTCGTGTTTTATAATTTTTTGTGATTATGTAAATTAGTTTGGTCATTACATTTAACCTTATCTACTACCGTTGAGCTTGTTTTAAAACAACTGAAATTATAGATATTTACACATTATATTTTACTTTCATTATGACAAGCAAGCAATATCCTTGGGATCTTGTACATAGAAATTCTTATCACGCTCCGTTTTATTAAATCATATTGATAGGATTTAGCTGGGTTTCTACATCAGACACTGCTATCTCCGTATATTATATAATTTCTCACATAATTATTAAGCCGGCTATAAAAAAATGTTAAATCAACTACACATTACTAGTAGCAGAAACTGGATAACATTTTCTTTGTTAGCTTCAGAATAAATACATATATCATATTAAAAATGCATTGGCTATAATATAAAAAATAAAACAGCCTTTATATCTACATTGTCTCTTTTTATAAATATTCCCGTAGAATAAAATAGGCCGGTCCCTACTTAATGAAACGGCGAAAGCCCGTCTAAAGCAAAAACCCCGTCTCCTAGTTATGAGGAAAATTGGGAAGAACTAAAAAGTGCCTCGTAAAATATCCGTTCTTCCCAACCTATCTCTGCGGACGAAGACTCTCGACGGCGACTCGACTCTGGACTTGATCCCAACGTTTTACTCTTAAGAAGGGACTGCAAACAATATTTATTTCATCTAACCTTATGATCTATCTAAAGACGCACGCGTAAGCGAAAAGTATCTAAACGCTAGCTTTCCTCTCAAATATTACAGCAGCTTCATTGCTTACAAAAGCAATTAATTTGCGAAAATAAAGACTCTACAAACTCAAACATACGCAGATATTCAATTCTCCACACTATAAGTAGGTACAACATTGTTACACACATACATACATGTAAGTTAGTGCGAATGAACGTCTTTGTGAGCCCTTCAGATATCCTCCGCTGACCTTTAAAACGTTGCGTAGATAAGTCTTTCCTAAGTAAAGAAGTCCTACAAATCTACATACAATTTTGTATAGAAAGTATCGACTTTGAAAACGTTTAAGGTTAAAGGATTTCTGTATGTAATAATAATTATTAAAGAAATGTTTCAACGTTTCACTGCTAATCACTATTTCTCGACTAACCGCGGGCAAATTAGCGCCTGTTTTTGAGGCATTAAGTAATTACTCGTCGTCTGTCGTTGGCTCTCTTTATCCCACCCTAAGGCTACAACAAAAACAAATGGCCACTCTAATTATGTTAATCTCAAAATAAAGTTATGCAACCACACTTGTACGGGATCCCTTCCGACCCTACCCTACTTATGAAACGTCATTTTGCGCACTCTCCCACTTCGCCAATATGCCATTACCGTATAAACCTACATCCTACTGTTCTTACAAGTTGATCCTTTGAGATCATTGCTGATATACCTACTACAGCAATAACAATATGTATTTATACAGAGTTCAATGAAATGTGAAAACGCTATACCCAGTGCTTCAAAAATTCACAATCTCTGGAAACTGAAGACTTAAAGCTAAGTATTAATATTAATGATATTCTATATTAAAACGAGCTATTTTATGTATAATTAATAAATAATATGCACATAGATTAATGTATTTAATAGTGTGACGTCAACACTTTACATTATCTGTTTATAAGGAAGCAAGTATTATTCAGTAACTGTTCGATATAATGTATCTAATATGCAGATATACGTACGGTCTGGAGACTGTTTCATACAAAATATAGCTAGGGCGCGCGAGTCGAATATGAAATAGGGTAGGGTTGGAAAATAAACGGCGCCGTCTTGTGAAAATATGAAATTTTAAATACTCGCGTATCGGGAATGAGAATTATCTCATTAATGGTACCTCATTTTCCTATAAAATTTAATGCTCTTACACAGCGTACGAGGTCATGCTGATTACATAATAAATGTATCCAATACACTTATCCATTTTGATAATATCTACGCGAGTGTTTGAATTAAATATGTAATTTATATAAAATGAAAACGAATATGATATTACAAGACTTATACTTCATCAATACAAATAGAAGTCACACGTGCGTTGACCTTACAACTATTTGTACGATGTCGGTAACACATAAGCCTCCCTCGTCACGAAGAGCATATAAAACTTCGATTTTTTCATATAAATCTCAAGTTGGCTTAAAACTTTTTAGGTGTAGGTTAGTACAGAAACTTTGCCAAAAAGACCGTCGAATTTGGCCCGACTCGAAGCCGCGGATTACTTGCCAATATTTATTTCGTATCGGATCAGTATATTGGCGCAGCATATTGTTTTGCGAAAGACGTATCCGTATGGTACGAGTAGCTATATATTTTTCAAACTTGTAACTGTCGCTCAGTATCAGTATACAATACGTTTGTTCTGTCTCTGATCTTTCTTTACATTGTTGTATCGCTTGTTATATTTTATAGCGTTAGCACTGTATAACAAGGTAATTTGTCGTTAAAGGAGCTCGCGCAGTGCAAATTGTACAATGAATATAAACTACGCTGTCTGCATTCACCACTATACACGGCTCTACGTAAAAGTCTCATGAGAGGTGTTAAAAATCTATTTGCTCTCATCTGCCCGTCGGCAGAGCGCTTGTATCGTGTAACCCCGCTATACGCTGCACTCTGAGTGTATTGTTGTATCATACTACAGGTATTATATTATGCTTCACTGTATTGCACGCGTACCTCTATTATAATTATAGTTAACTGACGTGCTAAAATGCATAGCGCATAAGATATCTTTTCACAATAGGTACGTACCTACATATTCCTACATACTATCTCCTTTATTTATATTAGACTATATACGTTATACATATGAAACTTTTTTTCGTTTCTGCAGGTTGTTAGAAGTAAATACTATCGTTAACAATTTTTTATGTTGTAATATCTTTTAAGTATGTCATATATCTATCAGTATTTTGATATGCCTAAGAAACGTTTTCTTTGTTTCTATCTATTGATTTTACCATACACAATATTCATTCATTCTGTTTAAATTTAGTAAATTCTCTAAATGCCTACATATTTAAATAGTATCGACTAGCCGTTCCCGGTAATAGCGAATGTAAAGTAGTCGATGTTCATTCTGATTTAGAAGATAGAATAATAGTCTGAAATCCAAGTAGATACCTACGTGAAAACACTTTTTCAACTTGCAGACTGCGAGAACAGACGTGGTATGTATCAAATCTAGCTGCGCTCATACACCCGTCGACCGTGCGTGGTTAGTGTCAGGCAGCGTGGACGGTAGTCGATGCTACACAAGTATTTTGTTATTGAAACACTAGGAGAGTTGCCAGTGGATATTTCATTACGATCTCATGTTTACGTATGTATATCAACATGAATGTAATATAGTGAAAATAATTATTTTAAAGTATCCATTTTATTGTCTATCGTTCTAAGCTTCTAAGTGCTCTTACGTAAGAGTCATGTCTGGTATTGGTTGCGTCATTGACGAACTAAAAATATTTTTTCTGAATTTCTGCATTTAGCACAAAACGTTGCGGCATGAGGTTTTACAAAGGCCATTTTGAAACCTTTTTGAAATGGTAAACTGAAAATTAGGTAATTGTTCGGAATATGAATTTTGCTAAAGAAATTGCATTTGATATTTTTAATGAAAAATTAACGCTGTAGTATTGGTATAACTTATGACGTATTATTACTGAAACATGCTATAACATATACATGACATTGCTAAGGTAGCTATTTTGTAGTCCGTACCATACGGGGACGATGGGCTACACAGATAAGGGCTATCTACACAAATTGTGGGCCTTGTCCCATTCGACAAATTGGGTGCATTTCTGCGCAAAATTTTAACGCGCCCGCCTTCAAAACGGAGCTAGTTAGTTTCGCGATAAGGTAAGCCTTTTGAAACAATGGAAGGTATTTCTATGTTAAGTTAATGTCTGACGTGCAATTTTGATACGTCAATTCTCCTAAATTAAGATTAGGTGCGTGGTATTTTTCAGTGTTTCTGCAGTTTGTACGTCAACTATACGCATTCAGTGATCGTTGTCTCTCTTTCAAATGAAATTACTTTTATTTTTTTTGGGAAAACTTTAGGGCTAATAAAGCCACTTACATAGTTTTCACTTATATATACTATAATATAACATTAAGGAAAGCCAGTAGTTACAGATATTAAGAATAACAAAACAAATGTATAACAAAACAAATACATAACATAACAAATAAATAACATAACATAATATAATGTAACAAAATAACAAAGAAGACAAAGTAGATATTTATG
>DWGJ01000513.1:0-29314 GCA_018246895.1 Aspitha aspitha aspitha | reverse complement strand
GGGGTTAAAGCAACTAACATATACGCATGTGTGAGACAACAAACGTGCGCACTTATCTAACTCTAAATGTAATTGTAACCGCAACGTGCGGCACTACTGTCATACGCAAGTAACATAATTGTATATAGCTATACGTTAGACAAACTTCAAGTGGCTACCATTGATATATACCGTAATTGTGAATGTTGCGGAATAAGTTACGTCTTAGAATAAATAACGTCTTGGATATAATATAACATGTTTAGCTTATTTCCCACAGCGCTCGTACACACACACACACACAATTACAATCAGCTACCAAAACGAACACCGATGTGCCAGAGAAGTACAAGCTTATGTGACTTCGTTCCCTACACCTCCACTCGCCCTCCGCTATCCCCTTTTGCCTAAAAACTGGACAATTGCATTTTTCGTTGCGCAAGTATCAATTGTACTGTTTAGAATGCCGGTGAGCGCTACGTCAGCGCTACGTCAGCGCTAAATATACGTTAACAATGAATATTAAAACTTTCAGTTGATACTTTTTTTGCTTCCAAAATCCTCAATTAGATGGGTATGACCTGAGACTGTCCCTACCACGATGGTACTGAGCTAACTGAAGTTCAGGTTGGACGGAAATCGGATATAATGAAACGACTGTTTTTGGACGAAATAACGGTCAAAGAAGATTTAATATTTTGTCTTGTAGAACTAGCCAACAGTTTATAATATTTGCCTTTTTGGATATTTGTTTCAAAACGAACTTGTATGTAAAATGATTGTGAACGAATATGTGAAATGGTGGAATTTGGAATACCATAGATGTCAACAAATACCATAGATGTAAATTTGTAAAATTATAGAGATTCTTCTGGTAACCATTGATCATCCGAAAAGAAAATAACGATTTGATAGAGATCATTATTTCATGCGTGAAGAGTGTAGCAAACGAGTAGGCAGCAGTCACAAGTGGTCACAGCCGCGTATAGACATCTGTAACAACCTTTAATAGGACTTTAAGAATGGACCTGTCAGTATTACTAGTCCAGGTACTATTTCTCAGCATAGTAATAGTAGGGCGAATAGTAACTAATGTAATTAGTATTAGTTACTATCCGCCCTATTAGAGGCCAATCACACATGCGTTACTGCTATTGAGGTCTAAGATGGCTTTTTTTTTTAAAAATAGAGTAGCAAACGAGCAGGCAGCAGCCACATATGGCAAAAGTGGCTTTGGTATACACGTGGATTGACAAACACAGCCTTCAAACCGAAACGAGTTGTTCTAATAATAATTGATTCAATTAAATATATAGAAACGCCCGTTAATATGAGAAAACTTATAACCTGTTTTGTTGATATTATATCTCTAAACAAATTTTTCATGAACGACTTGAATGACGCGACTTTGATACTTTAGTGCATAATGTTAATTATTTAAAAAAAATATTGAAACCATGACCAGAACGACAGCGATAAACAAAATAAGAAGTGATGTGATTTCTACTGATAATTTGAGTGCAATCATGTATTTTGTTAACACATATTTATATAAACGTCAGTATTATCTACTTTATTATGCATTTACCTTAAATTCTCCCCTATAGGAACATTAAAGAGTTTAGATCTTTCTTTTCTCTAATTTGAATTTACACAACGTTTAATAAGAAATAATGTCGTTCGAACCTTTTTATGGTCCACTAATGGACCGGGTCTCTTCTCATAGTAAGAGGTATTTAGGCTACAGTCTACCACGCGAGCCTAGTGCAAGCAAGTGATATTTAAATTTTACTTATAAAACGCACGTAGTAATTCAGAGGTGCGTGCCAGGATCGAACCCAGACTTTCCGAGTGGAAGGCTGAATATAAAACCACTAGGCTATCACTGATAAACCCGTTTAGAAACCTGAAATAGTAATAATACTTACTTAATAATTCGGCATTACAAACCGGCGTAATGAGTGTCAAGGTATAGCGCAAGAGTACATATATGATGCAGCAACCTGTGCCATTTTTGTGCCACTCATTTAGATTTAGATGGTTTTACAGCCCGTTAAAACTGTTTCGTTTTATATAAGTGCAATTTATATACTTATAAGTAGACTTACTAGGACTGGTTCTAAATATTAATCGTTTTAGAAATAGAGTTATTGAAGCGTTATACAAAAATACGGAAATCACCGGGCGGAATGTTTAGTTTTGTCATCGATTACGCAAACTGTTTCAAGGGTGCGCCGAGCTCTGTCATTGTGAAAAACATGAGAGAGCATACCTACATATATAAAAACTGAATGCAGCTGCCGGGCGGCACACATGCGAATTGTAGCGAAGCGCGACTCGACACGAAAGGACGTATGTGAAGCGGACGGAAGGAAAGCATGTGGCATTTCGACGACACGTCGGCTTCATGTGGGGCGACCCTCGCGCACATAGGCCGAGCGCGGGAAGGGTTCCCAGTTCAATCCGCGCCGGGAAGGGTTCGCAAGGCCGCACGCCGACGCGCAAGCGCACGCGATCTTGCAAAAAACTCCAACAATGAACACAACATAGCTCCTTTGTTATAAATACGGTCGATTGTTCGTAAATTTTCCCTTTTTTTACTAAAAAATTTAATATCATCAACTCGTTCACGCCCGGCCTTTCAATGGGAGCTTTTTGAAGAGGGAATCGAAAATTGTTAAAAATGGGTAAAAGTGGGTCAGAAAGGGGTGCTTTGGGATCTAATAATCACAATTCTCGTCAATAAATTGCCGATATTATACAAAGAATCATCTCGTTATAAAATTTATTATGAAATATTGTATAAAATGCAAAAACTATGCTGTTATCTGTTGCAAATAGCTATTGGTTTTCGAGTTCAAATTAATATAAAACAATACAGAGGTATTATAAAAATTATATTGAATCAAATATTTTAGGACCATTAAATGCAAATCTGCATGAGTACTGCTGCTGATGATGCTGAGGCAAAATGCAAATCTTTTGCGTATAAATAGGATCGGGGATATAAATCATATTTATAAATAAGTGAAGCTTTTTCGCCGATTTTGTTACGATTTTGATAAAATCACCAAGTTCCCCTAAAGGGTGCGAAAAATGAAATCTCAATCATTTATAAATTAGTTACGCGGACAGTTATGGCATTCATCTCTTTATCAGTTTTTTAATCGGCCGCAATAAAAGGGTGCTGTTGTGATTGTTACAAGGTAAGTTTTTTTAAGTCTAGCCGAGATTTATGTGCGCTCGTGAAAGAATTCATACACGACTTTTGTAAAAGAATCAGCTTAATATGAGAGTGCAAACATAATAAACTGATATTAATTTTCTGATTAAACAGCTTTTGTGTTTTGATTACTAGTCGATTTTATTATTTTTATATCAAATATTTTATGTAAGTGTTGACTAACTATCAAATAATATTTTTTTCTCTATTTGGAAATTTATTTCGGACAATTTTAATTAAATGCCCATAAATAAAAATAAATGAAGATAACTTTTATAGTGTTTGAAATAATAATTTCAAAATTACGCAATACACAAAATAAATGTGGAAAATAAACTTTAAAAGCCTATAAGACAAGAACGACACGGATAGGGTTTGTTAAATCGAACCCTTTACCTGTAATGGTAAATTACACGATGTTTACACGGATATCACTCTTTGTAACCCTTCTCCAACCCTTCCATTGTGTTTTTGTTACGACGCACTTGTGCATCGAATGCGTTAGCGATGAATGAATGACATGTACAGCGTAAGGTGCATGTTAAAAACGGTTACGTAAATATTATTGTATTTTATTAATAATAATAATAATATTTGTTACAATTCCACATACGGCTATTTAATTCCAAGGTAGGTATGCAATTAAAATGTCTGTGTTACGGTAAATGGACATTTTTATTATGTACTTATATATCCAAGCACCGAAAAACGCAAATATGCTCATCACAGAAATGATTATTCTGGGTGGGAATTGAGCCGACGACCTCCGGTTTTGCAATCAGGGTATCTAAGTAATACACCAAGAGGCCAGTCTATCAGTAATGCACAGTACCTACAATGACAACTGATTCGGCACATATTTAGTAAGAACCCTATTTTCTACTATTATTTTTTAGTATATAGCAACAGTGGTATGAGGCAATTGCTGTAGTACATAAATACATAATGCGATTTCTAATGGTCACTTGAGCTTAAATGAGCTTGGTCACAGAAAGATGATTCATATAATGTATACTGCCGACATGTATGACCGATGTGACGTTGTTTCAGCACTTCTTTACGGCTCTAGTTACATTGTATCTGAACGCTTTTTATCTTATGTGTTTGTCTGCCATACTATTTGACGTCAGAAACAGATGCAGTAGTTGTAAGTAATTTTCACGAGAAGCTCATACCAGCAGTGGGATAGTAATGTGTTAAACGTCGTTTCGTCACCCGTAATGGCGGCGCCAAAAATTAATAGATAATTTAGTTAGCTTATACGATATGATTTTGTTAGTAAAAATAGCTTTAACTTTAGAAACTAAGAAAGGAGATTGGAATATTTTATCATATTTAAAGCGGCAGATGTGAAAACACATTGCCACGGAAAGGTTATCGATTACCGTATGATCCAATTAGTAGATATCGAAACAATCGGTCGTTTTGAGCCGCAGAGGCCCTCAAATAGCTCTATCAGGATTCCGTGGAATTAGGGTTATTCGATATCCAACGGTTTTTTTCTCTCCGCGGCACGCGTTCTTACCCCTTTTTTAATCGGATTTCGAAGACGCGTGTGCTGCGTTTTTTATGTCTTAATAAAAACTTCAATCCACCTTATAGCGGACGTTTTTATACGTTTCCGTCGAAATGCTTACAAGGATGTATTAATTAAGCGCGCATAACAAAAGAATGCATCAATATTAACAGTTTTTGTCTGTAAGTACCTACCTATATAAAATTCATTGGACATTTGTTAAAGTTACATGTAAGTTGAATAAAATTCCTTGTAATATTTTAACTTTTTGTACCAGGTGTATTAAAATTTTATATTTCACTAGATAAACCAAAGTTTATTTATCTCGATTACTTTCAGTAGATATCTGTTCCAGCTACTGTTAAAACTAATTTTAAAGTATTTCATAGGATGCATTCAAATTATGACGAAAATGCTCAATATAGACCCAGTATGTTTTTCGTCACAAATTCCTGTAGGTATATAAAACAATTACCAAAATATAGGTATACTTGTCTCTTTCAGAAGTTAATTTGTTAGCTTATTAATAATTCGTAAAAGCTGGTACGTATTACATTATGTTCAGGAAATTGGTGACAGTAGCGGAAATTTCTTTTTTTTCGGAATGGATCGTGGAGAAAAACTCGTGGAATGTCATTAATATTCAAAACGTAACTAGGAGGGATTATAAAATAATAGGAGTAATTTGGAGCGGCACGCGTCCCGTCCGCCGCTCTCGCCGGAATTTCATGATAAGATATGCATGGAAATTAATGTCTGCTTTATTACATTTTCTAAGTTACTTCATTTACTTATAAGGAATTGACCATTCGATATTAGAAGAGTCTCTAATGCAAAACACTTTATTAATCTGTTTTTATTGATCAAGTTTATTGCTTTTATAAATTGATACTGAACGTATAGGTATTATTTTTTTATTTTATAAACCTATGGAACCGCCTTGCAATCGGAAGCCAGTTAATGGTTCGGTGCTTGTGTTCTATTAGTTCTACGAGTATATTAGTAGAACGGTAACCCCATCATTAACTATGACAAGAATTTTTTTCAACGAAAGGATGTCAATTGCAGCAATTAGGTGCCTTATAATTATACCTTGTTAGTTTTCCTTCCTTTCGGACTTAAAAACGGACAAAACTAGTAATATAAATTAATTTGGAGCTCATTTTATAATTGGACTAATAGTAATTACGGGTCTTCGTTTTCTTTTGTACTCAACTTAGAATATGAAAATTTAATATTCTTTTAACACGTGTTTTTCTTTAAAGAATTGTGACTTTACTAGGGTTTTAAATACTCATAAATATGTTTTTCTCCCAGTGTTGGCGATACACAAAAGAAAATTTGCGAAACGGTTATGCAAATTGTACCAACTACGGTGTTTCTATGAATTTGGATGTTGACACCGAACTATTTGTGATCTTATAAAAAAATAAACAGAAGGAACAATGTTTAAGCCATTTGTAAGGATCAACAATATTTAAATATAATTGTATTCCATTTCTGTAAATGATTCTCAGCCCCTTGGGCTAGTTTGCAAAAACATTGGTGGCTATAAACTATGAACCATTTTTTAAAAATACATCTTCCGAGTAGGTAAGCATGTCTCGGTAAGTTTCGATTATAAAGTAGCGTTTTGAGAACTTTTGGCATTGTTTAGAAAATAATGACTTGAACGTTTTCGAAACGATAAACATTATTTATTATAAAGTTTTTCCTACTGAAATGATTCCATGATAATATAGTAGGTAAGTATGTATGTAGCATCAAGATTATGTATTACCTTCGAGGGAGAACACTTTTCTTTGATCTAGGCGGCCAGGAGATCAAAAGGTAGGCAGCTAAGTGATTCACAGGATTTTTAGGTAACCTTCGCGGTGAAAAGATTTAGTGTGAAAGATAAATTATGTATAGAGCCAATTGAATAGTGTCTTCATATTCTGGAATAACATATTCTGGAACATATCAATAAAATTATTCAGCATATTTTAATATAGACTGGAATAAAAGTAGGTTATAATTTTAATATCGGATAGGCCTTTTAATTAGCTTTTACGAACTACCAATATGTACTTACAGTTACAAAACGTTGAGCATGAAAGCCATTTTGTGAGAAACATTTTTTAATTTACCGTTCAACATAATAAAGAAATACCATCTATTGTTAGATTTAGTTTTTAGAAATATCATCAATGTGGTTGAAATTGTAACGAACCCAATAAATCACGTCGAGTAAAATAATTGTTGCAGTAACAAAGAGAAATTGTTGTAGTAGGTAAGTCTGCTGTCGACTGTCAAACATGAGTAGACTGTTGAGATAAAGACACATATTTGTATTAGACATCTTTCTCCATTAGACATAATGAGGTTTCACTAATATCAATAAGCATGTGCATAGAATTACAAACACATCAATCCACCAGTGTAAACATTATAATTTGCCTGTAACAAGAACGTATTCATGAATTGGGTACGTTTTCTTTAACTATAATTAAATTTTTAATTGCCTTATATACCAAACGCGCTGGAAGGATATCGATTTGCGTGAGAAAAGATAACTTTCTATCAATTCTTGAAGAGGCTAGAGGTGGTAGATATAACGAATGGTTTTCTAAAATAGACTTTGTTATCCGACCAAAAGTGTGTCTGTAGGCATTTGGTCGCGGGATAGGCTGATCAATCATGGAGCCTACCCCTTCTATCCCGCCCAGTGTTGGCTGGCGGCGCGAAAACAAACGGTTGCTAGGCAACGGCGCGGAGGCGGGGGCGCCCACACGTCCCGGCTACCGCATCACTGAACCCCACATATGTATGACACATAAGTTTACCCAATTGTTTCCAAGATGCACGGACTTGCCAGAATTATTTTCTGTCCACATTTTTGCAAATTACTATTCTTCTGCAATTCTTATGAAGGAGCTAGCGATATTCAAGTAAGCTCTTCAGTTGTTTATTTATGATTAACATAACTTTTATTTAACAATCTTTAACTTAATAGGATCTTACATAGATCATTACACTTGGAGTGTAAGGTTCGAATCTCCGAGTATTTGCTCTGTAATTTTATTGTAGGTATACCTATATTAGTTTTGAAATTACGTATCACTAGGTATAAGGTTAAAGAAAACTTGAGGTGGAATCCTGGAAACCTACGAGTTTATCATAATGTACTCTAATTCTTGTGCACTCTGGTTACCCACTCATTGTCAGCGTCGTCGACAATGGCCTCAAAAGTTCAAGTTCTGAGAGCATTCTCATGTCCCATTGGAGGTACGATAAGAAGATGATCACATGAAACGAGACAGAATTTTCAATTTAAGAATCATCTTAATTGCAAATATAAATTTCCAAAGTAGCATATTGAATGACGGCTCAGAAATAGGAAGTAGTAAAATATTCTTGAATACTTATCAAACATATCAAACTACAATAGCTAATAAGTAATAAAAAATCGATTACCAATGAAACCTGTATCACTTTTGATATTCCATTAAAACATCAAGCAACCAATATAAACGCCAAAACTATTTCCAAACAGTCCTTTCGCGCTATAAAGACTATTGAAACAGTATAATATTATAAAAAGTTGTTGTGTTTGTAGGTGTAATTGGGAAAAGAAAAGAGAGGTCCTGGCACGGCGCCGCGCGGTGATCCATCATCCCTCCGCCCCGCTGACCGCTACCCCACCACCCCCTCTTACTTTTCACTTTCTCTACATATTTTAAGGAGAGTAAAACTTTCCCTTCACCCCCGTCCGTTTTATTTTCTCCCAAGAATCGTAATGCTGGCGCTACACTCGGCCGAACTTAAGTAAAAATATTTCAAACAATTTTTCATTTTTTACAAGAATCCATTCGCTAGATAATTAAATGTTTTAGTAAATAAGGATTCAACGGTGTAATTTTGATTTTAAAAATATGATACCTAAATGTCAATCAGGGCAATTAGTAACTTAATAGTGCCCGTGTATGTTTTAAAGTTAGATGATTTCATCAAATCTTTGAATAAAGTTTGTATTACATTTCGTGTGATGCCATTACGTTGTATTTTTTATGTCTTACGCGATGACAATGCAGTAATTTTGTGACAGAGTATGACGATGGGAGAGGAAAACAGTCGGGTACTAATATACTATTGTTTTTGTTTTCCTTTCTTTGTTTTATATTTTTTGTGTCAATAAATACTTTTAAAACGTTTCAACTTGACTCTATTAAGTTTGAATACAGTCAAAGAAATAAAGGACTTCAGTTGTGAAAACAGATGGAATAACTATACAGAATAAGGAGTAGGTATGTGCTTTCTAAAAACGGTAATAATAATGAACATAGAAGACAGTAGATGAAACTTTACATTTACTGTTTGTGTAGAGCTACATATTAGATTTATATCAGTAATGTACCAGTGCTGGGTTCTGAGGACTACCAGGGACTGATAAACATATAGGTCGGATGGAAATTCGTTCTAGAAAGCTATATATAGTACATACAGTTTCTTAAACTTTAATGAACATTTAGGTGTAACAAGCTTAGTGTAAAACAAGCACGCCGGGAGCTTTTTACGTCCTATTTCGAGAACTCCTAGACAGTTTTCAAATCTCACTTGTCTCGTTATCTATTAAATCGTAAATCTCGGTTGTCTTTTGACGATATTATAAAATCCTTTTAACATTTCGCTTTTTTGCTTTTATCTTTCTGCTTTTCTAAGGCGAAATTGAAAAGTTCGTTTCTAAATTAGGTTTATGGGTGTTTTTATTAACATTTGAATACTAAATATTTTTCCTATTCCCCTATATTCAATTGTTTTTCCTATTCAGTAAAAGATTATGTTAGATTACACCTTGAATTGAAGAAATATAGTTATATTTACCTTCGTTAATCATATAGATACTTGTATTTATCTGTAGTGATTGATTAGTCCCAGATGAGATGATATTCTGATTTAAACTAGGTGAAATTGTATCTAAATTCCTATATTATGTGTAGCTTTATGATATAAATGGTAATATAGATAAGTTTACCTTGTAAAAGTACATTTGTGTTGATATAGTGTTGCGGGATATCGCAGAGGTTATTCTAAAACGCGTGTGGTAGTACGAACAGTGAGAACGGAGTAGTGAATAGTGCGCCAGCATCACAGTGTCTATAATAAATGAACGGGCGCGGGGGACGCTGACCAATGGCAGCCCCACCCTCAATCAATATGATGGACTCGGCCGCGAGGGGACGATCGCTCACTGATTTTTTCCCTCGCTGACAGGGCTCGGGAGGACGTTTTTGCGCCCTCCGCGCGGTCCGAGCGGTGCGCTAGAGGGAGCGTGCAATTAATAAGTACGGCCGGCGGCTCGCGACCGTCCGCGTCGCCCGCCGCAGCCGCACACCATATCTCGCACCGAACACTCCTTTTCCTTGTTTACCTGATAAGCTTTTATTTTCTTTTCACCCTCTGTACAAATCCAAATGTTCATCGCGTGTGTAGGTTGTGTTATCGCCTTCTTTAATTTGCAGTTATTTGTTCTTAACTTTTATAGTTTTCTCAACGAATAGATTATAAGATAATACATTTATCTATGTGTAGGTATTTAATGCCTACTACAATTTTTCATCGATAGCAAGGGTCAACTGTCATATTTCATCACAAAGTTTCTACGGATCTATAAAGTTTTTATAGATTTTTCTCAATATTGACATTTGGATTATCTACAAATTAAACTTTAGAACACGAAGTTGTATGAAGAGATTGGAGACTAATGAAGCGTCTGAATTTAATGAATCTTAACAGAAAATGTCTAATAATTCTAATTTTTCTGCAGAAAAACCTTGGACAAACAGTTATGATTGGTACCTACTACTAAACATTTACACAAACACAAATTTATACAAACAAGTAAATTTTAACAACCGAATAAGGATCAGATCAGGGCCAGCTCATCGCGGTCCATTATCTATATTGCTTATAAAATAAAGCATTTAAGTATAGCAAAAGCTATTTTGTTCATAAGTTTACTTAGCTATCGTTATAAATTTTACATTCATCTTAAATACATCTCCGAAAGTAATTAAAAAGCTGTTACTGTTGATTGCTTAAAATTCATACCGTGTAGTCAAAGAGGAGTTTGGAAATCTCTAGAAACATCTCGCAGTTTCAAACATCGAAATCTTAATCTAAGTTTAAAATTTCCTCGAGAATCGGCAAATTTTTCACTAAGTCATTAAAGTATAAAACTTCGGTCATTTTGCTGGCGTTGCTTAAAAGCCTTTTTAGGCTCGGAAAAGTAATCTTTCATTAGGGTGGGGAGGAGCTAAAACGGAAGTTCTCTTTGAAAGGAAAATTACACGTCGGATGCCTGCGCGCCGTTCAAGGGAGATGGATTTTAATTACATCAAACAAAGTTGTCAGAAGGGAAGTTTGCTGGATGGTGTATCGACGCCATTAATATCATCTCGTGAGCATCAGTCAGGCGTACTTGTTACAACTCGCTAATGAACTTGCAATTTCCCAGCCATCACTTGTTTATACTCGTGTCTACACGTGATACTCGTATCATAGTGTGGCTCGATGCCCGTACTACAGTACCAACATAATAACATATTTTTATAAATTATTATTCATATGTATTTCATTGTGAATATCAATGCTGAGTGAAAAACTAAATAAAAGCTTGTAAAATGTGAATACCTTGTAATCATAATTGCCCTTTGACATAATTTTTAAAGTAAAAATTATCATAAAGAGTAACTTATGCGGGGCAGAGAGTTGTATTAATTATGTTTGTCGATAGCAAGGGCAAGCGGGGTGGTAAAGTTTCCACTATTTTCCAATTATGGACGAGTAAATGAGGCAGAGGTGATAAATCGGGCGCGCCCGTCGCTGCGATGCCACCGCGCTATGGAAATGTAGCGCGAGCGGCGTTAATCACAGCTCAGAAGCCATTCATTTGATTAGGGTTAGTGGGCGCGGGCCTATCAATCCGCCGCATTACCATGTCCACTTCGGATCACCAGGGCTCACAACGACTACACCTTTAAATTGATTATATTCTATTTAAGAATTTCCCTAATCATCTGCTCTTGTTTTATGAGCACATTGCTTGTATACTCTAGTTAAAGCAATCAAACAATGTTTCTGTTTCGTATAGAACTATGGAGTCTCCCAATAAAGTGTAACTGTATGTTTGCCAACCCTCACGGGCCGTAAGGTGTAATTTGGACCGATTCTCGGTGAGCACTTTTAGGTCAATTAGGCAGAGTCGCGCCCGGCAGCACTGCCTGACTAATCAGTGGGCACGCCAAAGTTTATGCCGTGTTAATTTGACTAATGCGCCTCACTGCCACCGGATTAGTTCGTGATAAACCGCCCGCAGCCGACACTAAACATAAACGACTACACCTATTCATCATCATCATCTACAACCTCGCACTCACACTTTTTTATACAACGCAATGTCATCTATTACGTTACATTATGTTACATTACAGAGATCTATTACATTATACGCCACATCCTCCGCAACATGCATGTTTAAGTGACAACTAATTAAATAACTAGATGAAATATGAAAGTGGTAACATTTGTTTTGAGGTATATTAAGTATGTAGGTATCGGTATCGATCCTTCACTTCCCCGGGAGAGGAACTTATATCGAAGTAGTTATTATTAAAATTGGAATTTATTAATAATGTTCTGTAGAATAGATGTCGTGTCCGACAGCAATTACTTCGTGCTATTTAATCAATTAGATGTGAAACAATTGCCCACATGGCGACCGCGGTGTGAATACGCCCCTATCGCATTGTACGACACTGTCGCTTTTTGTACACCACTTTACTGCTCTTTATGATACTTTAAAAGGCTCCTCATTACTAGTCCAACTACTCACTGCTAGAGATATTCCACCAAAAGTTTACAATTCGTTGGCACTTATAGGGGACAATTTTATTTTTCCCTTAGCCAATGTATCATTATTATTGTTAGATTGAAGTAGTTTTATCATAAGTTATTCAATGTAATTTACAGGCCTCGGTATATAGTTAGTTACAAGACTTAGGCGCCGTTAATATTGAAATAGAATAGTGAGGATAACTTACCAATATGTGACTGTAAAAATAGAAATATTTAATAAAATCGTTTGTGATTATAACATAGGTACTAAGACAATACTTCTTTTATATCAATACTACCGTACTATAGTTGCAATATCTATAAAATAGGTATCTATATACATATATACATATTTCATTAATGTTATGAATTTACAAAAAAGTCATATAAAAAAGCATTTTAGAAATGGGATCATAATGTAGTTTGGTCATATTAGTGCAATGAGTTGATTGAAATTTATTACTCATAGGTACCTACTTACTGATGTAAACATTATACTTAATAATATATGTATTCCCAACTTGAATGTTGATAGTAGATCTTCGTTGGTAGTCCAGTGATAATTTGTAAATATGTTTTCACAAATTATTAGTAGGTACAGTCGAACTCATAAGTACCTACCTATATATAACTTTTTTACACTTTCGGGAATATACGTAGGTACTCTTTTTTTATTGCAGTAATGTATCATACCTACCTAACAATATATTATGTAGGTATCTTAAAGAAAAATACCGGCATTGCGCTTAAAAATAACTATTAAATAAGATGTTGCAAATAATTTTTCATAAATAACATTTAATTAAGTTTTCTTTAAGATTCCACATAATACAAATTACAATTTATTTATAAAGAAATATAATTTAGAAATAATTAAGTTACAGATATGTAAAATTAAATTTGGATAGAGGATATGAATAGAATGTTAATACTTTTTTCAACGATTAACAAAGTAAACTAGTTACGAAATGATTTATTTATTACGAAATGTACAGGTTAGTTATTTAATATGTAAGTGCTAAACGTACTAGGTAGGTATAGGTACATACCTAAACCTAGAGTCAATAAGAGAGTTATATTTCACTATGAAGTACGGAATTGAGGAAAGAGTAGATACATAAATATTTTCATTTCTTCATTCCACATCCGCCGTTCTCTTATGTATGAAACGGACATTAGGTACCTACTATGTGTAATTATTATATTAATCTCGCGCTTTGACTAATTTATGGGCGTGTAAAAATTAAAAGCAAGCAGTTTTGTTCTGGATTGTCTAACGTTGTAAGGACATTTGTCTACAATTGGTAGCAGAGGGTGACCGCACTTAATTCATTTGTGACCGATGAAAGGCATGCGGGAGTATTTTTATCACCCGCGCCCGTCGTGGCCTCTTGCCATGCCGCTTTATAGCGGATATGTTTCCGACGGTTAATGTCGATTCTAATAAAATAAAATGTGTAAAACAACCACCTCTTGTCGGCAAAATTTTGATATTATGTTAGTAATTTTTATAAGAACTACGACGAAAATCTGTTACCTTCTTTTGCTAATATAACACCAGTAAAACACGTACGTAACTATACATATTAAAGCGTCATCCGCCCACATGATTTCGGCTAGACGTGTTGATAGCACAACTTGGTATTTTTAGTAAAAATCAAAAGTTACTTAAAATTAGACTGTTTCATTACGCCATTACAGTAAATCCTTTGAAATGGAAATAAGTGTGCATAAAAAATCTACTTCGTAAAACGTGTACGTAGAATTTAATTATACCGAGGCCCCGCCCCGCTTCGGATTGGCTGGCTAACCCTTCCACCGCGAAAGGGTTATTATGAAGCTCGCGGAGGAAGCGCACGCGCCGCCTATCGCGCCGCGCCACGCCGCGTCGTCTTTTGCCTTTTTTACAAGCGCCGCTATTTATTTTTTAACCGAGAGTCACGCGTTCCAATTGGGTGAAAGGGTTACGCTATAAATAAATCTGAAACGTCATCTGCGAAGCATGTCACGTACATGAATGGGGATTTATTGAGAAAGGGTTGCCCACGTTATGTACTACTTAGGTACATATCGCACATTACTAGGGTAGTAATTTACGAACCCTCACATATTATAAAGATCAGCAGTAGGTACCTATATTGTATTTAAACTTAGTTCAAATTGACGTACGTTCAGATTGTTATAACATATTCGTACTTCATAAGAGCTTTTGTAATTGCTATGGTTATATTTGCGCAAGGGATTTTGGCGAGTGTGTCGTAATCTGATGACTTTTAAAATTAACTTTTGTTGCTTTTGAAGCGTACATTTGTTAGGTCGTAAAGAGTGGTAACGCGTGACAGCGAGTGGACGTGCCTGCCGCAACTACCCCGGGATTACTGCGCGACACCTTGCTCTCTTCATTTACGGGTTTAAAGCTTGTCAACGCGGTTATAACAACGTTTGATCTTTACATCTCCATTTCAACGGATTAGTTTTATACCATAAGCGCAATATAAATGTTTATACGAAAAATAGATTGCATAAGCTCTCCGATAGAAAGTAATTCTTTTCAAAATTCACTCGTGTTATATTTTAGCATCTACTAAAGGAAAATAAGTAAAATTGTATTAAACGTGTAACAACATCCTAAGAATGTGTCGTGGTTATGCATGTGTAATTAATTACTGTGAACAATGAACATGTCGTTACATATAATTGAATAATGAAAAAAACACATTTCAGATACAAGCAATGGATTTTTAGCTCTTTCTGAGCCGTGATTTCGTAGAAATTTTATATGCAGACTCTTAGAATTTGTATTCAATGCCTATCTTGTACTGTGTAGTGTACCTAATCGTGAATAGTTTCAAGCTTCAAAACTTATGCACAATTTATCAGAAAGATATTGGAACACGCTCAATCGTTAAAATCTCACTATACCATACCTATTCCTAAATTATAAAGTTATACATAATGAATATTGTCGAATTTTTATCTGTATAAACATCAAGTTAAGGAAAAGCCAGGCAAGTTATCTGGCAAATCTTCAAAAATGTGACAGGAGATTTGTTGCTTGTCCCAAACAACCCTAATATTTTAGAGTTCGTTCTCATCTAAGGCTGACATATTCTGCGGCGGCTCCATAAATAATCTATTAGTCGAACATCACTTGACGTCCGCACAAAGGGCTAATAATTCTCACTTTTGTGCAACCGCATACGTTGGAGTCAGCAAAAAGTTGTAGGTAGAACCCTTCCTCACCTGCATTCCCACGATATCTTCGCACGTAGAAAGTGCAACCACGCATTGGACTTATTGAAAGAGAAAAAGGTTGCGCAAACAAAATTTGCTGTCAAACATTAAAATTTCACCCAAATAAACCGAATTTTAGATCTATGCTATTTGAATGAATGCCAACCTTGTTGCGTGGGAGAATTTTGTAGCATGTGATTTGAAACTCTACGTAATCATGTAGTAGTCTTGCTCCGCATAGTTACTTGATAGTACCTACCTATGATTACCAAATTGTTTTTTTTAAATAAATTATTGTTTTTATTTTTAACAATATCTATGGACTCCTGATCTTCACCGTAATACAGTGAAGGAATTTGCGAATGCAGTATAGTTTCAGTCGCAAACAAATAAAATTTATAGATAGGTAGGAATAGGTAAATTAAAATAAAGACATAATTATGTTTACCTAAGCCTTATACAATTATATGTATGTAGATACGTGTATTTTGATATTAATAGCTTATTATTGATTTAAATCAGGGACAGAATACGTTTAAATAAATTTTTATTCAGTATTTCCAAGTAATTCCACCTTTTATTCAATAGGCAAATAAAACCAGAATGCAAATAATGCAATATCGGGCGATCGCTTAAATGAAAGGACAATTTCCCACGTGTGTCTACTTTACATTCGCGAGGGAGTTCGTCTATCAATGGTGCATCTGATCCCTGTCACAAAAACGGCGAAGGTCAGTAGGATGCAGTGAAACTGGAATAGTCTCGAATTGCATCGACCCTTTCACTCTTGACGTATACCTGCGCTTTTTACTATTCCCGGAATCGCCTTCACGGGGACTTACTGCGTATCGCGCTTCTCAAACTTTGCTTCGATTCTTTAGTAGATATTTAACTATCATACTAGGTATGTATATTATCCTTAAGTCACTAAATCTTAAAGCTATGAATGTATTGTCGTATATTGCGTTTTTATAAACTTGTTGTATAGGTAATCAATGGGCACAGATAAAGAAATTAGTTCAAAAAATACATTCATTCGTGTCGTTTACATTGCAACATATTTAAATGTTGTGATAATTTTATAATAGCATATTTTAATTAATTACATTAGACGTGTAATAAGCATAGTAAAATATCTAGAATGCAACAAAAAAATGTGAAATTCAAAAGATTGACAATTACTGGCAACGCTCATTGGGTTGAAAGACTTTGCAAATTCTTCTATTTCAAAAGGGTCCAAAATAAATCAAATCTATATGGGATTGGCAAAAAAATGGGTTAATTACTTCGGCCTGTGCGTTTCTGTAGAAGGATACAGTGTTTTTATTAACTAGCCTCAGTATTTTATCTAGTTACGATTAGTATTGCTTACCTACCACCCTGTAATAATTATTATTTGTGTATAAAGCAAGAAGGATAGAGAAGTAAGAAAAACAAAATAAGAGTACCTATCTTTACCCTTTAGTAGCTCAATATACTTATCTATGTACATGGTTATAAGTAAGTCGCTAGGAAATTATTACTAATTAATTGTTATATGTATATATTTTCGGCTATTCTTTTTCGCCCCATTTATTTAAAACTACAGACAAAATTATATCTCTCATTTTAAATTCAGGTAGGAATTAGTTTTTTGTTACAACATGAATGTAAAGAAAATGTATCGTCTCATATTTAGAAACCTTACAGTCTTATAAATAAGGGTCATTTTTATAAGTCAGAGTGTTGTGTAAATCGATATCGCAGTTTCGATCATTTATAACTTGCATTCGGCAGGCAAACAAAAGTCTACGGAAAAAAGGATCGGAATGCAAAGCGGGGGAGATATTAGATGGAGTATTATTGCAACACTTGCACTTTTAATCGCGGTCTTTGTCAGATACGCGGAGAAAGAATAATAAACGTTTTTATATATCCACGTGTGGGTTTATACATAGGTATTATGCGCTAGCAACACTGAAAGATCATAGCTATAGGTTATGTATTTAGCTTTGCAAGATCGGTAAACTGATCAATACGGTTTCATAGTCTATTTAAGCTCAGTGCATAAAAATATGGTTGCATTCAAATTTTTAATGTAAGTGAGTGATTCGAATTTCTGGTGGTACAACTCCATTGAAATGTTTTGATTAGACAGAAGGCCTTGTTTAAACGATTTTGACGCCGGATATCTATTTATAAAGGAAACACTCAAACGCTGCTTATGAGTTTTCTGCTATATACCTATGTGTAAAAGAACTATGAAATGCTGTAAATATTTTTAACCAAACAATACATACATTCGGGTTTGTGTTTACATCGTACAATATCAAGTTTGTATGAGGGTACACATCGACTTTTGTCGGTCTGCGGCCTGATACTTCGGCAACGGATGATTACACACTCTAGTGGCTTAAAGCTTAATGTAAATTCCCGCTTCACTGCACTCTTAGACCACAGAAAATTGCTAAATTGTAGCTATTACCTTTGCTCTGTATTGAAGTCGTTATATACATGTCGAACAAATATCGATAATTTCTACAACACAAAGACTTGCGCAGGCATTGCGTGGAACATATCAGTGTCTATAAGTAGCGCAATGTATACCGCATAAAAAAGGCACCAAAAATTGTAAAATATACGTCCCCATTTAAAGGAAATATTTATACAGATTCTTTTTCTGTTTACATTTGCACATTATCATCGTAAAATTAATGGCAGTACATTAGCAAATTTAAGTTGTAGTCTACCCTTGTTTTGTTTAGGAAGATAGAGCCGTTTTATTTTATTTAATTTTATTTATATATATTAAATTTTTATGTGTGTGGTCATTTTACCCGAAGCCGTTTGAGTTTTTATGATTTCTGTAACATACAGTCAGAACAAGAAAATAGACACTTGTGTGGATTGATGTACATACCACTAGGTATTTATGTACATTTTACCTTAGTGAAGATGTGGATCGTCAATACATAAGGTGCATTGCTGTTATCCATTATGTCGAAGTCACAAGTATGTTTCTGAATGCAATCAATTTGTCACGTGTTTATTGTAAAGGCCACTAGCGCAGAAACATCGGTGTCGGTGTAGAGTTGACGCACGCGAAGACTTTCGCATGCCTGCACTCTTAACACGAACACACGTGGAGATTACGCGTCTCAAAGGATTTTTTACAATAGCCCATATGCCGCTTTTTGCTTAACCCACTTTAACTTCGATTATAACCTTCTTACCTACATTTGCTTCGCTCTTTTACAAATGAAGCCGACAAATAGACACAAGTTTGTACCATTCGAAATAAAAGATTACATATTTTAAGCCAGTGTATTTTTATTTTCAAAATTTTTTTATAGATAAGTCATGCTTGTGAAAAATTTTCACAGATATACGTTTTTTGAATTTCCATTGGATACTCGTATTATCAATTAGGTATAACTTCAGGTTGCAGCCTGACAGAGATGTTACAGATTTAAAGTGAGATCTTCTGTAGTATCGAATCCACAAAAGAGAAACATAGGTATCTCCAAATCAAGGAATGATTAGGTAAAGTCACTGACATAAAAGCATAAAAGACACAGAGGCCTTTACGAGACAGACTTTATGAAAAAACAATGTGATCTTAAACAGAGTGCCTACCTCGATTGTGAGTTCTTCTCTTCAAAGGGACCAGTATTTCTCAAACCGGGTAATAGGTATCTTGAGTTTTGGGCGATTCGAAGATAACTTTTGAGTAGGCATCCTCTTTTGAAATTAGCATATTACAAATAGCAATATAAATTTGTTTTGTTCCATTACTAGACATCGAACTCCTCTAGTAGGGAGAAGATTTTAAACTGTCATGTACGACGCCGGTCAAGTGCGTATGCTTTATAACATCTCGAAGATGTGTAGTTTTCATCACGAGGCTATATTTCACAGGTATCCTAAATGATATTGAAATTTTAAGTTACAAAAGACACGTAACTTTGAACAGAGGTGCGTGCAAACATTTGAACGCAGACCCTCAAAGTAGGAGACTGAAATTCGTACCACTACTAACACTACTAAAACACGAATGATTCATAATTAGTGTAGTGCAACATTAGTAGGTCCGAGAGTCCAAGTGGCAGACAGAGTGGGATCACGTCGCTAGTTGTATACAAAAACTAATACGGGTGTGGTTTTTGTTTAAGATTACTCTCTAAGGACGTGATGGCTCGCATATGGACGCACAGGAAGATGTCGCGGAATATACAAAGCGTTGGTTTTGTGCAATAATATCAGGGCTACCACCTACAAGTTCACAACATACAAAAATATTGAGATTCTTTAAGCAGTTCTGCGCAAAAAAAGGAAAACACCTTGTGAAACCCTACTCATCAATAACATCTTAACCCAATTACTGGATAGGCGCTAGGGTATCTTGTAGTCAAGGTAAGCGTTTTGGCGTCATGTTCTGAGTTTGAACTACATAATAAAGTATATAAGCATCCACTTGGTACTTAAATATTGTGAAATTTGAGATACTAGAACATAATTATATGAGGGGTTATATGAGTCGATAAACTCCATATTACAGGGTTTAAATGATTGAAAAAAAAAAACCTATATTTCTATTTATTCTCAATTTTTTGTATATAATTTACTTTAATCTTATAATCTATATAATTAATATTTGTGTATCTACAAGTTTTAATTGTTAGTCTCCTCACCGAGTTAGGCTTCTCTACTCTCTATATTCTCCATATTTTTAAGTTTACTTAAATTTAAAATAAGATAACCGTAATGAGCTCGGACCGCTGTAGTTGTAGGGCAGCCCTGGTGATGTTTGCATGGGATCCCACGGTTGGTGTAACCGGAGCCGGGCAGCGCGGCTTCCGTCCGGCTTTTAGCGCCGACCCATCGCTCACCGGCCACCGCCGCCACCGCCGCCTCCCAGACACCGCGCCACCTCCTCGCTCGCCGCTCACCGATACTGTCGCGACAATTAACACCACGCGGCACGCGTTGCTTCCCATAATATCTTAGTTGGAGACGCTTACGAGGAAAATTACGTCGTTATGTTTCTAAACCTCTCCCTGTTCCCGTTTCTCGCGCCATAATTACATTTTTCTATTCAAATAAAGTTTAATAATAAGTGACAATTAATAAGACACGGTCCAGTACTAAACACCTACGTCCTGTTAAGAATTTAGTTTTCTCCCCGTTACCAAAATAAGTGTTTTGTTTAATTCTGAAATGTAATAGGTATATGTAGGTGCTACCTACTAGGTGCGAAAACAATTAGGTAATCGTTACCATTAATACGCGGCGCATAACTCCGAGATGAAGGTAGCTGGACGTGGAGCGGTGCCGGCGCCTCCCGGTGTCATTAATATTAATTAGGCGCGGTGCGGCCGCCGCTCGCCGTTCAATGCACAGCCTCTTTGCTTTTGACTCGCTGCGAAAATTAATTACTCGCAATCTTTATGTTCCAATTATAAAGGCCTTCGCAACAAATTAAATCTGTCCGGAGCAGGCTCCTTTTAAGAGAGGTTTCACTCTCTTTGTAGAATTGATAAATGTTCCCAGCGAAAATTCTTTGAATTCGGCGAAAAGTAGATATTTCAATTAATGTCTTAAATTATGAGTAGCTCGCAACGCGTTGATAACGAATGGGTCTCTATATTTGTACAATTGTAACAATGCCTAAGACGCAATTATCGTTGCCGCTCGTTACTCGCTTTGTGAAGTAAAATAAATGTTTGTAATTGCACGTTATACGCGACCGCTGGCGGTTATTGAATGTAAAAGCGAAATTGATTCCAAAATCCAGTTTTTGCATAAAGCGTAGTCGACTTCCGCGTTTGAGGAGCAAAAACGAAATTTCAATACAAAAACTACCAAGTTTCTCTTTCATCGAGAGGCAAAATATTTAACGGCCGTAACCGGATATCTCGGCGCTGCTCGTGGAAACAATAAAAGAAACCACCAACATGTTATTACGTGAAACCAACATTTAATAAGTACGTTTTTTATTTTGCATGGGTTTGGTTATCCATTAATTCGCTCGTTGTGCAAAAAGCCTGGGTTTACCCACGCCGTGCAATATTTGAATAGTTCGATGGCGGACTCATTGTTAAGGGAAGATGCGGAAATGGGATATTTTCTTTCGAGAAATATAATATACCACGCATTATGTTGACCCGTAGAAAAAGTTTCAATCCATTGAACAACCCATATTGATACATTCAGCCGGTAGGCTTCCACTGATTTTAAAATAGAATAAATTGCAACTAATTTGCAACATTTTCTACTAATTAATATATGTACAAACTTATTAAATGAGATAGTAACACAATTTTAATTATCGCATTTTGTTTTATGTACAATAAATATTAAATGTAAATAACTAAATATCACATGACACATGACACATTACTTTTACAACTAATCACAAATAAGTACCAAGTTGCTGTTCGTAAATCAGTATGTAATACATTTATGCAGATAGTCGCAGATGGAATAGTAGGAACATGAATGAAAACGTTTTCTGGCTTAGTGTTTTAACACTCATCAAATCAAGGCTTAACATTACAAGCATACCACTTAGCGGCAGAAGTGCCGCATAAGTACATACATAGGTACCTATCTCAATACATGGATTCAGTTCACTGTATGTATTAGACAGATATGTAGATTAATGTAGTATGTATTAGTAGTTTCACTGTGGTTACTAATATGATGGCAAGAGATACTATCATTAAACGATTATCTACCTATTTTACGATTTATCGAATAATCCGAGTTACATTTGGACTGCAATATTATTGGTTTTCATGTTTTAAACCGCATTCATTGCATTTTTAGAACTGTCAAGGATATGTCGATTTTTCTTATACAGCATTACTATTGATATCAAACTGAGTGATGTAGGTGCGCCTTCACAATGACAAATCTGTATTAAATGCTCTTTTTAAATACCGTCATCTTCTCTAAGCGTCACATTGGGATTGTGTAAATATAAAAGTGCAATTTGAACAGCATTTTTCCCATATTCGTTAAATCCTAGACTACCCAACGGCGACTTTTTAATAAAATTTTGGATAAAATTGGGGTTTAGGGTATTAACTGTCAATTGTACAGGTTTCATAATGAATCTACTTCTGACACACGACGCTGAGTGAAGCGGCTAGTCCAGCAGGTACGTGGTACACACGTTAATGTAGCGAGCGATCATTATGAACACAATCAATTTCCTGTCAGCAACTGACCATGCACAAGTGGATGTATCGGTTCGCAGATCTCACCGTGGCTTCAGAAGATTAATGAATTTTGAATTAGATACGTCCGAATTGAAATAAAATTGGACTTTGGCAATCGGAAGTATGGACTGCGCGTTGAATGATGCAATTTGTGATACATATCTGCGAATTTATAAAAAAAATGCGGTGTCCATACCCGGGCTGCAGCGCCTGCAGCTGTCTGCGCCCATCGCAAGTAATCCGATCAATGCTTTTTTTATTTTTGTACCAACTTTATCGGACGATTGTGTCGGGATCTAATAGCCTTAATCTAATAAACATCCTGAAGTGTAATACAATTAACGTAAGTGGAAAAAACAAAACAATTAACACATACCTACTATATAGTCTACAGATTTAGATATATAAAATGACCTTGTTTCGAGTTTAGAATTGTTATACTGGTAGTGGTGGTTACGATTTGACTGTGATCACAGTCAAATCGCTCAAACTCAAGCTCGATTAGAGTGTAGTTTAGAATGTGGCAACATGAATTACTATATAATACATGTTTCTATTACAACCAGATACACAGTAAACAAATATGATCATTACACGAATATTTGCCGTTGGTGAGAATCAAACCCACTACTACCTCCGGTTAGCAGTCAGGTTCTGTAACAAAGAGGTGAGACCAAAGATGCACTAGTATGTTCTAATAAAGATAAGTTTGATTCCCTTGCCTTGTATTATATACTCTTTTATGTACATATATGTATATAAGTTGTGATATATTATTATAACAAAAAACGCATATTTTGCCACTGTGAATTTGTTGACCATATAAAATTGTGTTATACTCGTAGGTATCGTATAAGTACAATCTCAAAATAGAGACGTCGATAACATTGGACTTTGTGATTTCTGTTAGAAATTGGACGTCAAAGGGACTACTTGGCGTAAGAGGTTGTGCAAAGGGCTGTTTCGTTGTCAGACGCAGACGAGGGCCACAAAGCTAGCTGGCCGCCACTCTCGTCACGTCAACATATCGGAAAGGATTTCGCTGTGTCCGGCGCTAAGGATCACTTCATACTGTTTCCTTTACATTACGCACAATATTTCACAATCATTAATAATTCAAATGTAGGAACGGCGAACAAAAACGCACAATATACACAGCGATATTTACATATTCTGGGCATAGTTATAGGTACCTACGTTTGACAGTTATAATAGTTCTGTTCTTTCGAATAAATCTGTAGAATAATATGCATGGATTGTAAGTTTTACCAATTTTTGTCTTTTATGTTCTCGCCCTTGACTATATTCGACGCACTCCATATCTGAGACGTTGGGATAACTTCGGTGGTAACTCGTCAATTAAAATTTTCTAAATCATTTCATAGACTTCTGGCAAGTTTTGGGAAGTGATCGAGTTTAGTGTGTTTAAACGATATTATGTGGAATTAAACTTGCCATGTACGAAATTTAGAACCGTACGAAATTTAGAAATTCACTTGATTTTACCTTTAGCGCATCGACAATAACGTCAGTAGTTACTACTAAATGTACATGTTATAATAATTTAATTTCATATTATTACGTGAATGTGCAATAGATTCCTTTTTGTATTATTTATTTGGGATTTTTTATTAATCGAGTCAAAATTTGTATTCGTTTCGTTAACAATATGTGTGGCTGCCGCCTTAACTCAGCAGGGTGTAATTGCTTCTACTTACCTTTTATAGACATAGCCGGGACGAAATAGATACGCGTCGCGACAAACATGTAAATATAAACTTGCGTGTCACTTTTCAAATCCGGCGTGTATTTGAATTTGACGTAAGTACTTACCCATGACCTAGACGCAACTGACATTATTCTTAAACACGTGTCCTATACAAAAAGCGTAGTTTTTATTATAATAACCCATATAAAAAATATCGGTACGTAGTTAAAAATCCTGTCCTTTTTGAATAATGCCACCTGGACTTTTTTTGTTGACAAATGTCCACGGGTCAAAATGTATTCAATAGATATTATAAAATAGATTCCCGTTACCTATCATTCGGTAGGTCACTTTTTAGGCCGTTTCATGTAAAAAATCGACATGTGCTCGACAAATTATGCATTTCGTTGCATCACAATGGAACATATCGCCTGCGGCGGCACGAGTGCGCATGTAGGTATTGTGTTTTTTAAAATTGCGATTTGATGTCAACCGAAGAGGCTTTTTGTAACGTGTGGCGTCGTTCTACCAAAATATGTTTAGCGCCGTTTAACACTCCCCTTGGTTTATATAAGTTCTACATTTAACGAGCTTACATAAGACGCCTTTTTATCGTTTTGTGTGAATCATATAAACACCTTTTAAAATTAATGATGACCGTTTTACTCTTAAGTACCTTATGAATTTGCTTGGAACTGTGCAAAATTAAAACGGTTTGAAAATTATTAACACTTTTCAATTGACAGCTCACCGTAGTTCGATCTCGAATAAAATTTCCAAAACGGTACGTGGATGATATTCTAACATATAACTGGTTTCAACAATAGTGATTGTGATCTCGCTTTTTTGGTTATCTCCATATATTTAAATTCATTCATACGATCAATAGACGCAGATAAGCGACAGGACACGTCCCTTGTTTGGTATCAAACAAAGGTCCGAACGCTAACTTATCTAACGTTTGCACAGGGTCTTCAGAAAAAATGTAAGTCGATGTTATTTTTGAATTTGTGCAAGACGTTTGACAGCGGATAAGACGAGAGTCGCGCGCGTCACAAAAGGTGACAGTTTCGGCGATCGGGAAGGAGTGCGCAGCGGGGACACAAAGAGCGCGAGGCGGTTGAAAGACGTTATGAATGGGCTCGGGATTGGAAGGAAGGAGTGATCGAACGCTGACCGATGCGTCCGATGGCGGTCTGTATTCTGGTATTGGCGTATAAAAAACAAATTACAATTATTCTCCTCGAATGCTGTGCAAAAACTGACTTACTCCTGCAGATTCATTTTTACCGTTATTGTGTCGTGAATTTCAAAATTGCAACATACACATAATTAAGATTTAAAAAAGAACTAATCTGATGACATGTTTTATATTAGCGATGTTAAGCACCTACATATAATGTGAGTACATTAGTGTCTTTTATAAAGAGTTAGTATAATTTAACTACGCATTTTAACTTGTAATTATAAAATTTACCTGTGTGGTGACGGAGCATTATAAAAGTTTGAGTTGGATATTAGTGTAAAATATTAGCTTAAAAGTAGGAGCTGACCTACCAAATACCTAAGTACATACGTAAGAAGTCATAATGTCCGGTTGAGAGAAAACGTAAATCTCGCTTTAGGGTTGAAAAAAGGAGGCGCTCGGTAAGTAGGATAGTGTAGGACATAATTCACATTTATGCGGAGAGACCGTCGGTGCGTATCGAGTCGGGCTAGTTCGCAAGGACAATTCTCTCCGACAGAAAAAGGGAATTATTCATCACACCCGGAAGGGGAGAGCCCGTGACGCAAGCATAGAAATAGCCACCTGCCACTGTCTGAACGTCGTATCTTGCACGTTTGGTACGTTACTATTTATACCCCATGCTGATGTAATAAAGTTCTTTTTTGATGTGTGAAATCCGCGATAGGTGGGTATTTTTGTCAATATCGAGGGTCCAGTTGTCTGTGCCCGTTGCAGAATCAAAAGTTTAAACGACCGTCGAGAACAAAGGGCGCTCGGACCGAGCTATACGGCGGGAATAAATATTCAATGTGAATCCTTTAAAGGCAATATTTTATACTTTATTCTTATGCGAATGTCGCAAACTCTCACCTGCGGGATTTTATAAAACGATAGATCGAATATTATACTTCGGCATAGTTATGTATTTCTCTTTTCACGGTTAAAACGTCTTTGAAATAGGAAATCATTACATTTTTCCCATACTTTGATTTAATTATACTCTTTACAATTTTACATCATTGTGACAGTATACACTGAAGGCTAAATAATGAAAAAATCATGGTATAATAAAAAAAATGTGGTGGCAATAAAGGTGAACTAAATTTCTAAAACCGTAATATTTCATTCTTATAAAAAGTGGCCTTACAATATGGGTATAATTAAAATGCATTTCATATAACGAGAATAATTAACGCAACTCTCATTTGACACGACTCATGACGCAGAATAGAAATGTCAGTCAATGAAACGAGTTCGCAATCGATCAAAGACTGTTATAAAATTGTCCACTGATTCTTGATCAACCGTCGCTCTTTTGTAATAGTTACAACAAACCGGATTGTATACTTTACCTAAAATTTACACCAAAATCGCCAATAAATGCAAAAAATAACCTGGCTAAAACTGTGTTCATTGTGTGCGATTGATTCGTAACGGCCGAGTGCGTAATAATGTGAATGAAATATTCACAATTTTTATATAAATTCGGCAGCGCTGGCGCACATCTGTCGTTCACACGGAAGGGAGCGAATCTCATTGTACGCAATCACATAAAAGTAGTCATTTGCAACCAAGCAATCAGGTTTATTATTAACATGACATTAAAATTGTAGATAGCGTCGGAAAATCGGCAAAGTTTGTAAACAAAGCGTTTATAGATTTATGTAATAGTCTCGACTACATATTGTCAGGGTATAGACACCCGGCTGTAGTATCCATTGTAACAGAGAATTTGCAAGGATTCATTTTTCAAGAAACAAAAGCGTGGTCGGTGCCGTAAAATCGGGTTGTGCTCCAATTTAGGAAACAACCATAAATCGCCATTGTTTAACATAAAAACGCAATAGGACAATTTGCAAGCAATTTGCGCATGTCGGTGCTCTTTGTGACGGACTCTATTGAGAACTTTCGCTTTCAACTTTTATTACGTTACCTACTGCTGTACGTCATTTAAATGTTTTACAAATAACTTTGTTAATTGTATCGTGGATATCTTATGCCATATAGATAGTATCTCAAAATACAAATATACTCAAAAAATTGTCGTAAAATATTAAAAATATTTCTTTATGGCAAATAACATTCGCACGCATAACATTCATGCAATCCAGTCGATTGGTATGAGTATATTATGTGCGTCTCAAATTATTCTGTACATGTAAGAAAACAATTACAAATGTAAACAATTACATAATAATTGACAACAAAACCAATCTGTAACATTTTTTATGGTTTTCATCACGGTTACAATTCATTTACGTACCATTTCTGAGTCCGTAATTGCATTACATAAATAAGACAAATTAAAAGTGCAAAGATATTTGATCCTCATTAAATTCGCACGAAAAAAAATTTTTTTGAATAGTTTTGGATATTTGACGGTGAAAAGTATAACGATTTCGAAAGCACTGCCACAATGAAAATAATCCTTTCAATTAGAATGCATCGTAGCATAGTGACAATCATATCACTGCAAATGAACAATTCCAATCAATTTTTGTCGATTTACAGTGTCAGTCTTCTGTGGCAAAAAGTTCATTACAAATATCCATTTAATATGTTTCAACATAACTTTTACATGTTCCTAAAAGATTCAATAAAAAAATTTAAAGAATTTGCAATTCCAGTTCAGGAGACGCGAATTGTATTTATCACTTCGTTTAGCAAAGTTAATTACGAAACAAACATTATATTAGTTTAAGATAACATCTAACAAACACCTGCCTCGCCGACCACGGCTCCTTATCTGCGAATATTGGCGGCACAAAGATCTTGTTGTTGTCTAATTTATAGATATCCTGCTAAAACATTGGGGCCTGCTCCCGAAACCATGGCAAGGTGCGACAGCGTGTGCGAGATAACCAACCTAAACATCCTGCCACGGGGATAATGCACCTAAATAAAGCGAACCAGAATTTTTATGTAAAAAACTCATTGCATGCGGAGTAATAATAAACTGAACCGTATAGAGAACCTCTCAGAGTCGGGTTTTCAACAAATTACAAAAGGCACGCGACAGCAGCAGGTGGGAACAGCAGTTCTTAAAAAACCAACAACCTTTTTACCGTGTATTGTGAAAATAACTGTGCTGTTTTCTCCAAAAATAATCTTTCATTTGATTTATCAATAAGAAAATATTTATATGTATAATGACTACCATCCGTAGCAAAGTAATCGCCAAATGTGTGTTTTTATTTAGGTCAATATTTAAACCACTTTAATGAACATATTTTGGAATGTAGTATATAAAGTAGAAAAAAATATACTTCTCCGTCAGAACGTATACCCTTTTGATAATCCCTACTAATATTATAAATGCGATTGTAACTCTGTCTGTCTGTCTGTCTGT
>DWGJ01000512.1:0-29322 GCA_018246895.1 Aspitha aspitha aspitha | reverse complement strand
TATACCTTAATATAATAATATATATATATAGTAAGGTGGGTCCCCATGCAATAAACGTGTTTAGATGAGTCCGACTCGCACTTGGCCGGTTTATTGTGTAATGCAATTCTCCATTAATTTCTTATATTTAAACGATGCGATTATAACCAAATTAATGCAGTTATTTGTTGTTAGAAATCCGACTTCTAGGCGAGCAAGATCGCGGGCAAAACTAGATTTGAAAAAAACAATAACGCAACAAAATAAAAACTGCAATTTATAGTTATTATAGTTATTGCGCGTTCGCGTTTGTGAACTACGTAAAAGAAATGAATTGCGTAATGATTTTTTTTTATCTATAAACAGGTATTTAGCATTGTGACATCCCGCCTCAATCACAGTACATTGGCATTTAACAATATTTGGACTTCTAGCCAGTCCCCAGTCACTAAAATGGTACGTCTACAGAAACGTAAGTAATTTCACAAAAAGAAAATGTACTCTCCATTTGTATAACAATTGCCTATCGACAGCAAGTACCAGGGGCGGCAGAGGGCGGTCAGGAGGGAAAAATAACTGGCATCGCGGATAATTAATGACTTCATTTATGTTTCTGCGCTTGAGAGTCTTGATTGTGCTGACCGCTTTTTACTTTTTTCCTCAAATAGGCCTCTTTCACGTTCAAATTGTTATTGTTCGACCGAAACCAAATTGAAATTGTAAGGGTTCGATAAAATCTTCGAGGCTGTAATATCGCGGATCTTTGGAGTCGGCACTCGCTACCTAATTATACCTATTAAAATCTGAGGAGCTATTTCGAAGAAGTTACTATCGCATTTTAATGGCGTCCTGATATTCGTTTTCGCATTTTTCCTATAAAAAATCAATTTAAAAGCAGCAGGGTTTATAACAATTTCATGTTGTGCGAATATCTCTCGAAGTTAGTGTTTATTACAACTTATTCATGATTCCACTTAGAATTTAGATATCTGGTTTTGTTTTGTTCATAAATTTGAAATCAACATGTAAGGTAAGGATTTTTTGCTAATTAAATAGATGTACATAAATCAGTACCTTTCAGATTATTAATATTGATTGCAAAAATTCGAACATTTAGGATACTCGAAATAAAATTCTCCTTGTCTCTGGTAAACATACTCGTAATATGTATAAAATTTTCTTTATGACTTTCCTTGTTCTCGGTTTGCGATTCTTCCTCTTTTCAATATTGTACGAGTAGGTACTAAATGCCTAGCTAAAGCTATCTAGTTAAAGTTAAGCGCTTAATAAACCTCTTAATTAGTATTGAAGAGATGGACGGATGAATGGATGAGCAATTTTTTGTATTACATTTCACTGTATTATTTAATTTTCTAGTGTTTTTCTGTATATTTTAAAACGATGCTTAGTGGTAGAATTGCATGTCTGTGAATTATCTAAATATCTTAAATTCCCATTGTGTTATAGGTACACATTTGAGGTCATAATTTACATATACTTAATTTTCCTTGAATTCTTTCATCCAACAAATGTTATGTTTGTTACAAGCTTTTTACACATCATGTGAGATAATTAAAAAAAATGGGAGTAGGTACACTTTTCAAGTTATTCCCGCTCCAAATCAACCCACGTCAAATATAAGTATTATAATAGGTTAACTCGGATGTGTCAATCGTCTTTTTCTGCAAGGAATCTTTTCTTATCTCATATAGTAAAGCTTTCTGCTCACGTCCTTTAACAGACGTTCTTTAATCAAGTTCCTTGTATAAAAATCACTCCATCCTATTTATTGCGTGGACGTACATACTGTTATGCAGATTTCGAGTGAGGATTCTAAACAGGAGTATTGTTATTCGTACCACGATCGCCCGGCGTCCCGATTACTTTCCCAATAGCCGTGACCCTTTGAACTCTGCCGGGAAATGTCACCGGCACGGGACATTTTTCCCACTTAAGTTTACACTGTTTTACGAGTTATATACGACCTTAAACTTCCACACATTTTATCGTGTTTATTTGTGAGAGAGGATTGAATGCGATGGCCGTTAGATTAGGTTTTATACAAGAATGCTTATTGTGAGTATGTTTTTGTGCAGTTTTTGCTAAGTTCCATTATATTAAGAATATATATCAATATATTTATATTTTATATCTAGTCTTATTCAAATGAGAGCTTTAATCAAATTGTATTTGAGTATAGTATCGGTCTGGTTTTAGGTGAAGTAAAAAGTTCTAAGAATTTTTAGGCTCGATAATACCTATAGGTAAATGCTGATCACGTTGACTATCACAAGAGTGATACAAAGACGAAAAATAGGAAAAAGAAGAAAATTTCTATAAATATGAAAAGTTGTAAACTATAGCCCATGTTATATTACTTATTAAAAGTTTAGCGATGAAAGTTTGATGGAAGCGAACTACGTTTTCAAAGATCTCCAACTACGTAAATGTAAACAGTGGAACTTTGAGTATTTCAGTCGACTATAGCACTCACACTGTTTTTCTCCAGACTTACCTATTTTAATAGTTGGTTAATGGGTACGTCCTTAATTAGAGCTGAACCGAGAGAAATAGAGCCTTCTCTTCTGATTTAATGAGGGGCAATCGCGTGATCCCTTTCGCACGGGTTTGGCTCCGCCCACCGGGCGGTGAAAATCAATAACATACACCAGAAGTGCGTTTGGTGTCCTACCCCGCTGACGTCGTTACAGAGCGCTGTGAGGGTCAGTTACACACTCGCTGACGACAACTTTACTTTGCTACCATTAGATGGTGCATTGCACAATGTCCATTCATACATCATTTAGATCCACGTGTGTAATTATGATATCAAACCTATTCAATTATATCGTTATTTAGATGAGCGCGCTTTTTTGTTAAATCGGCAAAGAAAAGTTTAAAAAGTTGTTTCGGATGACACGCAATAATTTTATATGTAGGTACATGATTTTTGTAAATCACATGTCTTTTTTTATTTCTTTTCAAATGGTATTGTTAGTTATCAAACTTATATAAACTATCGTTCAATGCTAATGTGGTGAGACTTACTTTGAAATATATGTGTTGATTAGATAAGTATACATATATTGTCTCTGTATCTTTTAAGTAAATAAGATTTTTCATTTCTGCTGCTAAGCCGCAATGCTTAACGTTATACTCTGCTTTGTAAGCATTTCAACGTAGTGCTTTATTAATTAAAGTATGATTATTACAGTAAGTGGTCTTATATAGGTAGGTATCTACTATAGGTATTGCATAACTTATAAAGTATCATAATATTGTTTAAAATACATAAATGTATTAATTTAATAAGGAATGCAATGAATAAAATAAATTGTTTGCTATAGCAAAATGACGAGAATATTTTAGACTTTTCTTATAATTTTTTTACTATAGGTACATCATGTACTATTGTATATAATCTTTTAATACGAAAACAATTTCGCAATGCGAACCAGTAAGCGGGTTTCCGATTAATGTCGAAGGTCCACGAAAAGTTAGCTCGAGTACGAGCACCTGCATTAATTACAAGATTTAACGTCATCCCTTCCATTAATAAGGAATAAGCGGCACACTTTACTTTCTTTGTCTTTGTATGTTTATTAAAACGAAAGATTAATTACGATACCGAATTTTAAGAATTCGCAAGTTTGTCGACTCGGCAGTATTCAGAATTTAATTTAAAAATTCCAAAGTACGACGAGACAGGTGAGCCAAACTGCTGGGCCCGTTATGAATTTTATCCCACAGTAGTTTTGAGAATTTTTCCCGCGGACTCCGAACAACTTTATGGCTTATCCTTCAGGCGCGTTTGTACGGAATTTTTGAATGTAGCAAAAATTTTACATCACAATTTAATTATTCACCGCGCGGACGAATTCCCGTATTTTTCCCAGTAACAAGAACGGCGTCAAATATCAGTTTGATGTGTCTTTTTATGTTGTTACATTCAATTATTTACGTTAATAGCAGAAGCACTGCGGATGTTATTTAACAGTGTAAACTCTGCGATACTGTAATATGGTCACCTACACAATTAATAATTAGTCGTACCTACTAACCTAAATGATTCGGTATACAAGAATTCGCACTTGTTCGCAGATTTTTAATAAATAGTTCGTCAGTTAGTTACATCATATTTGACAGTTTGCTGATGAGTAAGATGTAGTAGTAGGTATACCTATGACATAAATATTTAATTAAGTGCCCAACAAATTCGTCTGCAATATTTATTGTAGGTACCTATTTTTTAACATTTTCACAATGCACATTTTATTTGATGGAACTTGATCTTAATGATGATACGTACCTACTGACTATTAAGGGGTAACTATCCTGTCCGGAGACGATACGACAAATTGCCTATTCAGTTTTCTTCATAAAAAAAAATCCAAATGTAATAGTATTTGCCGCGAATTCCGTACTCCAAACTGGTTTTAAAAGCTCGACGGTGTAAGCTACGCGATGTTGTGTCAAACACTTAACTTTGTTTGCGCTCTGAGTTTCTGTTCTTTAATTCTAATTGGCGCAACTTTGTTTTAAATCTTTTTCTGTAGAACAAGTCATAAGTGTTATACAATATTTTATCTCCAATGTGAAAATATTGGGCATGTAGCTTAGTGAGTATTATAAAGACGGATTTCCTGAAGGTGTTTAGTTAATTCTAGCAATTCTCTGATAGCTGCTTTAGTATTGCAAATGCTGATATTTATTAATTAATGTACCAAAAAAGCGATCTGGCAGCTTATTAATATAATTGGAATCTTTTGCGATCAAAAAGTATTTTTGATTGAGAATGAACCTGCATAAACCATTTAAAATAATTCACAACAGTCCAAGAATACCCCCGTTTAAAGGTTTTTATCGTAGCAATTAAAAATATTGTTTTTTTGTATGCACCTACCTTGTACAAACAAATAGTCTTATTTATGCATCGATAGAGTTGTTTAGATGGTTTGTTTTAGACATTTTCTTATATACCTTAAGTAGAGTGAGAACCAATGCGACGTGATTGCATTAATTAAGAAAGAGGCTTCTCCGGCTAGTTAATGACGAAGGTAGACGCGACGCGCACCAGATTTAATAGTGCACCCTGATTGGTTTAGGCGAACACCATCCTATCGCCAAATTAACTCGTTACAGAATGGAGTTTCAATTAAGAATGAGCTTAGCTTTGAAATAGTTTTTATTATTGACGTCACATATTTTTTTTCGCACTTGAGCTGAAGGGTTCATTTCTATTGGTACTCGGTTCTGTTTACGTGTAGCAACGATTGTAGTAAAGGTGTCATTTGCTTCATCTTTTCTCGTTTTATTTCATTAAATAAAAAAACATAAATATGAGATATAGGATATAGTGCATCAATACTGTCGTGATAAATTGTTTTTTATGAAAATAACGAAACTTATAATTTATACAAACATGGTACCGGAAATTATCATTAATCATCCGTGTCAAAAGTTTTACGAACTGACTAAATCGTTAAATGTATAAATAAATACGTTTTATAATTTATTTCCATTTTTATTTTAAAATACCTCAATAACCTTAATGAATAATTTAAAACAAAACCACATCAATTTACGGGAGATAAATTACCGCGCTTATTTCTTCATTACGTTTGCATCTTTAAACTGTTTGGTATTTTATATTGCTTCCTGAAAAATTTACATATAAAATGACGCTCAACAAAATACCAAATAATATATGTTCGTGTAACGGAAGTCCTCATTAATCGCTCGCGGCCGTCATAAACTTCGCAACGTCGTTTTTTCATTGCGCATGCATGTGTTATATGGCGACTTGAAATTATTACTGCCTGGTCAAACTGAAAACTTTAACATGACTGGCGATATAGGTACGATTTTATCGATGGACCATTTAGTTTCTAAAGTGACACTGTCAAAAGAGACAAGAGACACCATTGGAGAGTGCCGATGAAAGGAAATAAGTCGTGACGTGGCATCATCCGGAAGTGAACTCGCGTTGTGACCGCATTCGAAACATTTCCCGTCGCAAATTATAGGGATAGAACAGCTTATAGTTAATTTCACTAGTAAGCACTTAAATAGGAATAAGTGACCATAACAAGTGAGTAAGAATAACATTGAAACGATTCATTGATACAATTGAAATATCTAATTGTGATTTCGTAATAGCGGTTTTTTTACTTAAAATTAGGTTACTGCGGGTATAAAACTCTTAACATGATTTTAAAACTAGGTAGGTATCGCTTCCGTGTCCGTGTCTGACAATTTGTTTGTCCGATTCAATCTTGGAAATGGCTGAACTAGACTAAATTGACTTTTTAGACTGTAGCCGAAATTGGCGAGCAGATTGTCTACAAAGCGGCAGGTAGGTGGTTAGGTTGAATAAAATCGGGGCACTATTTGTGGTATGTCAGGCCACTGTGGTAGACCTCATTATTTAATCGGGGAGTACTAGCTGGTGCATCTAATGAGTATGGAAATCTGGTAAAATTGTTTATCGTCGTAGTATCAGAATGTTAAATAACAATATTTGGCATTTGTAAATTACTGAAATAATAATAACTTAATTATACCTAATTACAATGTATTTAAAACTTGCTTTTTGCTAGTCGCTATTCGTTTAGTTTGTGACAGGGCCCTCAAAGTTGAAAGCGTCCATTAAAACGGTAGTAAATCTTGTTAACAGTCCAGTTAGTTGCGTCATAACCGTTACCTATTTAAAAAATTGTTTAATTACACGTAATTATGTTACATTGTCCACATTCTTTTATAGACCCTTTTAATTTAATGACACGTTAATCGTGAGTAGTGTATTCAATGAACAGTTTGACATTGTTCTAAATATGGACTTCTGAACCGAAGTTTCGATAACGGGATGTATGTAGAAAATTACCGAGTCTAGTAAGTAATATGTGTACTGAGTGAGAGAGTACTCATAAGGTCTCTTTTCTGTTATTTTTATTTAACTTAATATGCGATTGTTATATGTTTTCTTAATATTCTATGTTCAACATTTATTTTTTCTAGCTTGGTATATAAAATAATTACTCAGTTGCTTAACTTTGAATGTTAACTCAACCTAGTAAACGTTTTACTACTGAATCAAGGAAAGAATAATTTAAATGCTAATTTAGTTTAAACATAATTCTGTTTTTAAATTTTTTCCCATCGGTAATATTTATAATTATTATTGTTGTAATTTTATACAATTTAAAACGAATTAATTTTTCTTCACTTCTGCTTTATTTCTTAATATATGTATATGTTATTCATTCATGAGAAATTGTTGTTGCCCAATCCATTCCTGAGCGTTGGGTATCAGGCAGCCATCGTAACACTGTTCTTCATACACTATTGCTAATTTTATATCTAGTATGAAACTACAATTCAAGGGTGCATGTTAAGCACTCATTATGTTCACCATGTCTGCGTGTGTTTTACACGTAGTAAACTTAGTGAAAGAACTTTAATGAGCTTGTTGCTTGCGAAAAACATACTCTTTTAAACTATTAGACCGAATCATATTTGTAGCATATTTATTTTCCATGTTTAAACAGCAACATGTTCCTATGTCGACTAAAATGTATTTACAAATGAATGAACTATTTTGACTTCTCTTTAAAAAACGAAATTTATTTGTTTAATCAAGGCAAATATAAAATCAGCAATGCGCTACGTAAAGTAATTAGGAAAAATATGAATGAAATGCAGTTGGAATGTGTTTATGATTCCTGAATTTATATATATAGGTAATATAACATTTCAATCGTGTTAATTCAAACGCCAATCGGGGTTGATTGTAAGGCATCAACGTTAGATGTATTTTAAGGTTGCAGTAACAGAAACACGACACGTAATGATTGTAATGGTTGTAATGATCACGACGAATCATGTTGCATGCAAATAATCATTTCGTTTAAGGATGTTAACAGAATTAAAGATTTGTGGAGAATATTAAAAATCAGGTAGAAATGTAAGATTTAAATATTGTATTTGTAAATAATTGCATGAAGTTTTATGCAGATACCATATTTAACAAGATCACGTTGTCCAAGATGTCCTCCGCTATGTCGAAAGATGTCGAGAAGATTGGAGCGTGACGGGCAGCGACACTTCATTTTCTTAGTACGTTGCACATGACCCAGATTCTGCTTAAGATCCGGTTCCCTTACAATATCTACTTTTTCTTCAGTTTCTTTTTTATATTTCATTTATGAAATTCAATGTTCTCATTCGTAACTACCTACTTACAAGTTGTAACATGAAAATAGGTATTTGGGTCCTTACACTGTATGTACTCGTATGTTGATTATACTTTCCTTTTCAAGTATTTTTAACATACTATATAATAAAAAATATATCTAAATGGTTGCGCTATTACTAGGGCTAGGTTTAAAATTTGGTACTTACTGTCTTTGGTTGGATATTGGAATGGAATGGGATTTTTCTTTCAAGGTTCATGTCTTTTAGTTTCAAATTCATTTACGAGTGCATAAGCTTTAAACATTTTCGTCTGTAACATACATATTTTTGAAACTATTAGGAATTGTACCTACATGTTCTTCTGTATTCTGTAGTTCAATTGCCGTCAATTGCCGTACAATTAGTATCATTTAATGACAATAGTATCAGCTTTCACCCAGCAATAAAGTTAAGGTGATTTTTGTAAAACACGAATTTTCTTGTACGTTATTAGCAGTTCTTTATGGTACGTTTTTAGGAGTGATTAATGCTACGCTAATGAAAGAGCAAAGTAACGAGCTAGTCGTTCAGCCGTTCAATAAGACATCCTCCTTCACTGGAGAGGTTCGGAGCGTGACCAACAACGCTTCTTCAGTTTCCTGGGACGCTGCACATGGCCTAGATTTTTTTATTCATTCTGTAGTTTTTCCTTACGCCGCATTTCGTGTGGTACTTATTTAAAGTATGTATGTCATTGGTTCAAAATATTTACATAAAAATACCCGTAGTACCTATACAATTTGTGACTTTCACGCGATACCCGCTAAAATTAAGTACCTACTTTATATCTATAAATTAAATTTCTCAATTGAACGTATTAAAGTTTTAACGCTTACAATGCTGTTAATTGATGTATAAATATTATTTTCACTTTTACATGATAGTAAGGCACTGATGGGTATGTACCTACCTACTTATTAGGTAGGTACTAGTTACCGGAATAAAATCTTTAAACTGGAAGCAAAGGCTACACTAGTCTAGATGTTCAGTATTTAGGTAAAGACGCCCTCTCAAAGCGAGAGGTTCGGAGCGCAACCAACAACACCACTTGACCGTAAGCCTCTCGGTCTAGAGCGGGTGACCGAAATTGTTTTTCTTGGGCATTTAAGAACTGCATTAGAATTATACATTGGGTAGAATTGGTTTCTTATCAATGAAATTGTAAAATCTTCAAACACTTTTTCTCAAACACAATTCAGTTAGGTACATCTCGTTTAACACAATTTTTAATACAAATATTTGTCGAAAAGTAATTTCAGTTACCTCTGGCTTAATTTTTCATGAAGTGGGGTAATTCCAAGCAGATAAAGAAGGCGACACCAAGTTCACTGTTCCAACAGTTGAGCAAAGCCGGCCTCTCGCTGTTGCGGGGCTTGGAGCGTGACCGACAGCAACCTTCGAGTTCCTTGGTGCATGTAGCCTATTTTATCTTTTACTTTTAGCTTATTTTATCTTTATCTTTATACATTCATTGCAACTCTGTTAATAACGCCATAAATATTTGATGACCCATTTAGCAAATTAGTCGTCCCTTGGGCTTAATTCCCGAAAATCTTCTTCGGGCGTAGCGTCCACGACACGAGATATTACTTATATAACACCACCACGTCACATTCTTTAACACGGTAGGCAGAGAGCGCCAAAATGCTAATATTTCTATCGTTACGAGATATTATAAGGTTGCTATATGTGTTATTTAGAAAATGTTTGCTTTCAGTAAATCTCATTTTAATCTAATACATTGTTGGCGATAGTTAGCGTTGTTTTGTAAATCATCAACCGAGTACAACTTCGCTTTCATGTGTCATATTAAACCGACCTAATATAATTCAGTGAAGTAATAAATGTAGTACGCGATACTCATTTGGCTCACCGTCGTTAATAAATAACTGCCTTGTAAAATATTACTCCTGCTACGTTTTGCTTATTGTTTATTATATTACTACAATTATCGCATACTGAGAAATATTACGTAAGAAAACTACATATTTTAAGTAGAAGTACAGTCAGATATACATAGGTACATGCTTACAAATTCGTGTATATATTGAAGCGGTTTATCCTTTGCCGTTGCAAATTGAAAGCTACCTGTAAGTTAAGCAATACATGGGTGACCGCTATTGATATACTTATAGGCATATTTACATACGTTTCCGTGTTTCGGAGGGGTGCGTTAACGGGTCATTCCCAGTTATTAGCGTAAAGTACATAATATGTCAAGTCTTGGGTAAGACGGGTTGGTTACTGACTCGAATTTTCGCAGTCCATTGACGCACAGTGCTATACCATGATCCAGGGCTCTCATAATTGCAGTAAAAACCATTCTCTAGCAGTGGGATAAAAAGTTTACAAGAAGAAAAGTTTATTATTATTATTATTTATATTCGCTACAGCAATACCGTTTAAAAGAATATAATTCTAATATAGTCGTCTTGAAAGTTATAATTAAAGATCATAGAAGTTATTATATCCGCACCTACAGGTATCCTTATTATATTAAAGTTATACTTTTTCTCAGTCGTTGAATTGGTATTACAATAAATTGTAATACCAATAAAAATATGACTACAGTTGGTAAATATGGCAATACTTCGACTCATTTAACGGATTGTGATCATAGAAGTAAGGCGGTTTACGTTATGTTACCACCAAATATGTATAAAATGTATAAGTTCCATGATCATATACCTAAATTAATAACAGTAATTTGTTATAGACTAAGTTATTAATTTATTCAGTCAGCGCAAAATATAATTTAAATTTGATTTAACAAATTACACACGTTTCCTACGGTAACCATAGGTACTTTCTCGTCTACAATATTATTTCGGAAATTCAAGCTAAAATTAGTTAGTTGAGCTGAAAACGAGTACGTATTTAATCTGTGTTGACTTTATCATTGTTGAAATGCTTTTGTCTCTGTGTCGGTATGTGCGGGGCGGTTTAATATTTTCATTGAAATATTTTATGCACTCCCGCTCCGGATTTTCTGCTCTGATAGGATTAATAGTCAATCTCTTTTTGTAACGTGCCCGTGAGAGATAATGTATAGTGGCTTGCCGTTGATAAATGAAGCTTACAAATTTCGTTAATTATTAACAGCGCCAATGCGGTGACGATGAAATATTTGTATTATGGATTGTGAAGTTTTAAAGATACCTGTGCTATTTCCATGAATGAACTTTGTTTTTAATTCGACGGATTATTATGCTTAACTATATTTGAAAACAATATGTGAATATTTAAAGATAGAAATCATGTCTCTTATGTGGAGGCAGTATTATAAATAAGTAGGTTATCACGCTCTCAATGTGTTAACACCTTAGCTATTTCCTGAAACGATGCAGGGCTTGCTTTGATAGGATTGATGCTAGTATAGTAACGTCTACCACGGTCTATCGCGTCTACATCGTAAAGTCATACTATTTTTCCCTTTGAACGCTTTATGATAGTCTCTAGTATGTAAATTTATTTTATAGGGAATGAATTGATGCAAAGGAAATATACAGGAGGCGATCAGACTACCGCTTCGTAAATTTATCTTAAGAAATATCTCTACATACTTCCCACTATTTTTGTATCTTTTATCATAGTACTCGTATATGTCGAGATTCAATATCATCCTTGAAATGAAAGTTTTATTATCGGGTTTAAATGATTTTTTAAATTGAAACTGTTAATACTGCTTTGTTCTTAAGTAGCTTATACTGGACAAAGTTAATAATCTACCCAACGAATACTTACACTTAAGTACCTTACGAGAGGTTCTTTACGTTTTAGTTACCTGTAGCTATTAACTTCTCTGTACTTCAGCTTGTAAGAACTTCATAGGTACACTGTGCATAAAATCGCGTATGACAGGGTGCAGCTACTAAGATACTTATTATAAGTCATTATACATATAAACCGCATAGTACAATCTGTATCATGCAATATGTCACACGGTGATGCATTCGAATCTATGTGCACAAAAAATAGCAACGTTTCAATACTGCTTTTCCATATTCGACAATCCTTAGAGGACTAATATTAATTGTAAGATACAACATTAATATCAAGATAACCACAATATGGTCACTGGCTTGGTGACTTACTTTAAGCAATGTCAGGTTGAAAATTAAAGCTAGTCGTGTTCGGTGATCTTAATTTACTTGTAATATTATGAAAAATGTTACATGAAACAAGTCAATCTTTATAATTATAAATAATACTGCATTTTTTCTTTTGTTTCTTACGTCTTTTATCGCTATTAAATTGTTTGTTTTTTTCGTATATAATTAAAACTTTTGTTTATTTTTTAGAGTTAGATAATCCTTTTATATCCGTGCGTGGATATTGGTTTTTTTTCAAAATACGTAATGGGTACCAACACTATTGTTTTTCGTTATTTGTTTGCGATGCGATACGGGCCGATACGAAATACTGTTGTTATAGCCTACAATTGCATTACTGCATTTAGATTTTATTGAAATTTTCGATCTTATTTTTATTATGCTGTTACATGGCACAAGCGTATTCAAAATGACCACTATTAAATAAACGTGATGTCGCATCTTTGTGTATCTATCGTATTACTGTAGCATTTTAGTATTTGGGACAATAATAGGCATAGGTACATAATTTTCAAAAAACAGTTACTTTTATAAAAAAATGCATGTATACAGATGTTCTTCGTAACAGTGTTGAAGAGTGTAAATTATTTTTTTAAAGCTTGTTAAAACCTCGTTAGCACATTTCGCAATCGGTGCCTGGTTATTTTTGGAATGGAATGGATAATAGAATCCAGTGAAGCGAAGTCGCGAATGACGAGTAGCCGATGACAAATGTTTCGTTTCGTTGTTTAGAATAGACAACCATGATACATATATATTCAGCCAGATTAGTTTCATTATCGCAACGTACTATTCCGAACGCATTGTTAGCGATATACAGTGATAATGTTATGATGTATTTTTATCACAACGCATGACTATTTCAGAATCCTACACCTATATAAATAAAATGATTACTAACGTCAAGTCATTTTGTTGCTTTCAAGAACGTAATAGTTATTTCTTTTCTGATAGCTTTAGTATAGAGGTACTCGTAATTATATGTATTATAAACTCTGTAAATGACCATCTAAAGGTATTTTATAATTTTACTATAAGTACACATAATTATGTTTAAATATTACGTTAGATTGTTAATCGCCCATACGATAAATGTGTTTGTTTACTGAATTAAGCATCTAACGAAAATATATTCAGTCGTAATTAAATTGTTATATATTTTTATCACTTAGTTAGTTGGAGGAATTCAAGGACATACAATAAGTATTCTAGATATTTAAGTTGATAAAATTGAAGAAATGTATGATGAGCTTGACTGCTTTTAAAACAGTTATATAGGTATACTATATACATATACTATTTATAACATAAAGGTACTATGTATTAACATACTTAGTCTCAAGGACCCTGTTTTACATCTGGTCAATGTTTATAGATCAACGCACAATAATGTCAAATATTAGTATAAAAATCTGTTACCAAGATCTAATGAATTATATTAAGCTATATTTTTAGGTGTTATAAAGTAAGTTATAATCTACCTAATAATGAGAATGGACTTTACACTAATTAGGCTTAAGGGATACGTTACCTAATTATAATTAGCATAATAAGTAAGTAAGCGGATTTTTACTTTTACTTTAATTACAAGCGGCACTTCGTTGGATGATAGCTAGTAGCAAATTTAATGTAGGTACTGAGTAATTTATATCTTAAAAGGGTTTGAGGTATTTTCTGAATATGAGATAATTTCATAATTCGTACCGTTCACGTAAAACATTAAAGTTTTAATGAGATAAAGTCAAATCTTTTGTTTAGTTACGAAATGCCTACAGAGCACAAATGGTAGTTAAGGTCAAAACGTTGCATACAGTGTTGTAAGGAGTCAGCTTGATTAATATAAAATGGTGGTAAAAACGAAATATGCGAGATCGATTGGTGTTACGCTTGCTCGCAACATGACGGTGGCGCGAAATATTCCGTGATTTATAGTGTGCGCCGATCGTGGCAAGTCCGTCGTCACCTCGCGTCGTAGCGTGGCGTCGGCCGCGACGTCTGCGCCCGCGCATCGCGCGCGTCCTCCATGGTTGCCAATCGTCCAGTGGAAATGAACCGTCTATAAACATTACAGTTTACTATTATAAACGCTTTCTTCAGGTGTCAGTGAGAACAGAGTATGTGTTTGTTTGATCTTTATTCAATTATTATTTTTACATGTGTTTAATGAACTGATTAAAAATAGTAGGTGTATAATTATATGGATATATTTTGAGTGTAATCTACTGTTTAAACCGACTTCAAGTATTATCAAAATTTCAAAAGCCTTCAATTAGTTTTATTAGGTGAAGAATTTTGCCATTATTTTAAATACGCCTTTTGCTTTGTAGGACTGATGTTGCACAGCATTAAAGTTCCATTGTACTATCTAATGGTTGACAAATATTGTCTTCTTTCAGTTGGCATCATCCATTTTATAAATATTTACGAAGCTCCAAGTGCATGGTATACTTGTACATATTATGTAAATATTCCATTTTTACTGTTACCAGTGCGCTACGCTTTTTTTCGTTCTTAGACGATTTCTTTAGAGTTCTTAGACGAAGTCTAAAATTAATCTCCCAAAAGTACCAGTACTATTGTAATTAAAAAAAATAACAGTAGATTATACGCGTTTGTGTATTTTATGAAAAGAAAATCTCCAGTCAATAACCTCTTCGATATGACATCACTTCTGAAAGAGTTGTGGGTAAAAAAGTTGGCAACCCTATTCCTTTCACACCGCGTGACTCTCAGATTTTGTCATGCTACACCGATAAACTCTAATCTAATGCCAACTAATAAGAACTGACCATACAACGGTTATAGTCGGTATAGCTCGTTACGAAAACCCTTTAACTACTAGTAGTTATACGATTTAAAACCTAGGTTTACCCTTGAATTGTTTAATATAATTACAATAATCTACCGTAATTTGAATAGAAAATTTAATAATTAATCTTATTTCAAGTGTTTTTTATTAATTACCAATAATATCTGGAAATCTTCTATTAAAAGGAACAGTTAATTTAAATTTTTGAAGATAGTACACATTTTAGAATGTCAAAGAACAATAATTAGCAAACATTGCCTCAGCCGAGAAGTGAAATGGTTAATTAAAACGCAGCCGCGGTTGATTCAAAAGAATTATGTTATTACGGCGCTTTAGACGAGCGAGCTCTTTTAAAATACAAACCAGCATATTGTTATGGTTTATTTAAATTTATTTTTCCCACACGTGCGTCAGCGGACGATAGCCCAGTTGGCTGAAGCGACCATCATGTGATCAGTGCTAATTCTTGCTATTTTCCAATGTCTAAAACTGATTGGTAGTCAGTACGTAAGTTTACTTCTAAAATACACTCCGGTTATATTACGTCCACTTGTGCAATAGGTACGTGAACTTCGCTATAAATATGTGTGCCGTTCAATAAATCAGCGTACGGAACACTAAATTATATTCTCAATTTAGTTTATTATTTCTGTTACGCCATGTCTTGTACCTACAGTAGTTTCACAGATACCGATTGTACCGGGTTATTCTTAGTTGCTCGAGTGGCAAAGCAAATAGCTACCGTTAATGTTCTGTATAACGTTTGAAACAAATAAGAGCTCGACTTGCTGCTCGTAGGTAATCCAGGTATTCATTTTGTTGCATTGATATTCATCTACGGTTCCTTTTTCCGAGTTTCAATTCAATTTACATTTCCTCGCACTCTTCTATCAGCACAAAGACTTGTTTAGCTTTCTATTAACATAATCGCCTGTGTTATTTTTTATGAATAACTTTATTTTGTACTTTGCTATTAATTAGAGTGTATAATACAATTCTTCTTCTGACACTAATTGATTTACCTATACATAAATAATTGTGTTGGTAGCCATTGAATATTTTTTTCGAAGTATCTTGTCATACTTAATTATTATTTATGATGTTTATTATAAGTTTTGTTATTAGCTAAAGTAGTTTTGTTTGTTGATGGACGAGGAAACCGTAAAGATTTTGACTGATTATGTTAAGATGTTTATTTATTTTCGGTCTATCCATCTTCTTTATTACACTTACATAATAAAAAAATGTTTGAAAAGGTTAAACGTTTTCAATGTTTATGTAATTGTTCGCTAGATATTTTATTTACGCAATATATTTTATTCAAACGTTTTCGGCAACAGATATATTTATGACCCTAATCTATTCAATTCATCCCACTGAATGTTCATTTATTCTTAAGAGAGTGTAAGAATTTCATTAAAAAGCCTATCAATGTCTAATTTTAATCCTAAATGATACATACGTTCTTGCCTGTATAGGATACGAGTAAATTATTAGACAACATTCAAGAAGTATTAGGTAAAGAGAAAGCAGTCAAAATATTGATAATGAATTCAAAGTATTTCGGGCGTGCGTTGAGTGGTTAAGATCCGTCTCATTACGTCAGGGAGCGTGTGATAAATGAGGGTATTGGAAAACGCCTTGGCACGCCTCTTGCGTCACGATGACAGGATATAAATGGGTTTTATATTGTCTATTCGCACCTAAGCCCTATCTCCCGAGTTCCCTTGATGACCGATCAGGAGAACATCGGGTGTCTAAATGTTTGCTTGCTTCGTTCTTTTTTCGACTAGACCAACTTAGACGAGTGGATGAAATGTTTGGCAAGTGTCCAGAGCTGTAAATTAACGGCATTGTTTTTTCTTATTTACAGGTAATTCTTCGTAAGAGGTCTCCTGGGAGCGAGTCATGTGGAGCCGAGACATGTCACGGCCGCGTTGCGGTTTCACTCGATTTTCATAACTTCAAATATCGAGACTGTTTAGAGTTAAATTATCATACCGATTGGTACTGAATTGATTTCTTTACTCAGTAATGAATCATGTTAATTAACATCACAATGAATGAAAATCAAATTAATGTTCAAATGTTTGTTACTTGTGTATTAATTTCATTAACAATATATAAAGTTTTCTTAATATTAACAGGTTACGTTTTATTCCACCGCTAAGTTATGTTTTAATTAAGTTTAACCTTTACCTGTGTTAGAAGTTAATTTACAAATATGAAAGACATTCCAGATCAGTTGCGCTTCTCGCATTATGGTTAATACAGAGAGTGTTCGCCCGATATTGGGAAAACATCTCGCATTAGAGCAGAAAATTAGCTGGAACAAGAGATTACAGTAAGTGAGCAAACACGGTTGGGTATACTTCTACAGTTTTAGGTTTGTTTCTCATTGTTAAACGAGTATAACGCTGGTTTATTCCGTCGCATATTTTCCATAATGTTCACACGGCATTTCACTTATAGATGCTTAGGGATTCGCTTGTTTCCTAAAATAATAATAAATTAATTAGTTTTTACCTGTACATATATGGTGCCAGTGAAAAAGTTCATGACATCACAACCTGTAATTAACTATAACCAAAACCGTAAACTAAATGTAACCGAAATGGTCCTAGAACATGCATACATAAACATTTGATTTCAGTAAAAAAATTAATAACAAATTGACATTGACGTTGCAATGAGGAAATTGATGCGCAAAATTGTGTAAAAATATAATCCATTTTTAGATATACAAATTAGATATTAGACTAATACATAACGAATTTAGTTTTACAGAAGTAATAAGACTGTATTGCATAAAATAAACATTTACAATTATATTGCCTTAATATCAATGTAGACCAGTTCTTGCCGAACTCCAATATACCTACGGAGCTGCTCGGTCGTTGAAGTGGCTTGGCAAACTGTTTGATTGCGTCACAGGCTGGTTATGGTTCATCTAAGGGCAAACTCGTTATTAGTGTGATTCAATAGAAATAAAATGCTATTTTATTTATATTCGTAAAGAAATTCCGCTGTAAATACTTACTAATTACTATAATAGTGATTGGATCTGCTTTAGCCAAAACGCAAGCTTTCCTTTTAATTCACGTACTTGTACCGTTTAGGTTCTATAATAATTCGTCAATAATAAATAGTATATGTGAATCAATTATATGGATTTCCCTCTGTTGCGCATGCATTCATCCCCGTAGTACTTAGGTTAGGCGCGGAGGTTAGGTTGTGTTTAAAAACTTATTATATGCTCATCTTTTAATCTTTACTGCCATTGCTTATTGTTTTTTCTGCGAACTTAAGTATAGTTCAATTATTTTAAATCAGACTCAATAAAAAGTACATTTTAATGGTGCTGTACCGATATGTGTGTATTGGATAGCGATCAACAGGCATCGAAATTTGAAAACTACCGTCCATTCAGAGCAATAAATTTGTTGAGCTGTCGTTGGCAAGTGGCGACCGTTCGCGATTGTAGATTGATTGGTTGATTGAAGAGCACCATTCGTTTCAGCCTGTTCTGGCATAGTCTTAATTGCCATCGGAGATTGCAGTATTGAAGCTGCGAGTGTGCTATTCAGATTTATGAAGTTCACCTTGCCTTTATGAATGTTGATTTTCCAACACCGGTAGTTTTCTATCGGTCGTACACTACATGCGTAAACAATTCTAATAGCTCATTTATATAAAGTCCAGGCTGTTAGTGATGGGAATCGTTAATCAGAGTATGAAGAGTTTTCTAGAATAATAATTATTTTTCTATACTTCTCAACGCATGTCGTTATACTTGTAAATGAATTTAATTAATATACAAAAATCATTTATATTTGTATTTACTTGCCAGTTTCATTTACTAAACTAGAATTTTCTTGTACAGCGTTACGTATGTATGATTATGTATAAAATATTTCGTTTCATCACACTTAAAAATAATTATTTCATTAATTTTGTATAATTGCATATAATCTGAATGAGTTATCATAAATGTCATAGAGATAAGAACCAAATGTAGCTAATGTCATATATACCTAGTTATTTTAGAAAACTGTATATTTCGATAGATTATATTCTTGTAGGCTCATCTAAGCTGCTGAAGATTCAATGAAATGGATTAAAATCCATTATAATCTCTAATACTCGTAGTAGTTTATGAAAAATAGATAGGATTGCTCTTGTGGAGAGATTGCAATGTAGCCCATATGTATTGGTGAGTGCGACAGAGTAGATGAAAAATTTACATTAGTTTCAGTCGCTTACACGGTGGTAATTGCTATCGGAAATTGCAGTACAGATCGAAACTGTAAGTGGTTGTTGATTATTTCACATTTAGTCGGTATTTATTTGTATTAGTCGTTATTTGTTGTGTTTACGGTATGCAACTTAACTTTGTTTATTTCATTTATTTTCATATACGGACAGACGACTGCTTGATAAGTCGTCACCGTCTCTTACGGTACCGTATATACATACATATAATAATATAATAATAATAACTGGGGACAATTCCACACACAGCTGTCTGATCCCAAATTAGGCAACTTAATGCCTGTGTTATGGTAACCGGACAGCTGATAAACATATATATATATACATACGTTATAGTACTTATATAGATATTTTTATTACGACCAGACACAGAACAAACAAATGTGCTCATCACATAAATGTTTGTCCTGGGTGGGGATCGAACCCACGACCTCCGGTTTTGTAGTCAGGGTCTCTAGGCCTCAGGCCAGTCAAACATATATTTTCAATACGGAAGGAGTCATTATACTTATTGGGATATTACTGTTTTGAATTTAGTTATTGTAATTTAAAATACTTTTTATTTTTATTCCATTAAAACAGTATTTTAAAGGCTTGTTTGAAATTACGCCTTTTTCTAAGGTTAAAAAAATACAGGTGATCGTAGATTAATTAGCAATTTTAAAATGATCATGACAAAATTGATGGTAAGTAATTCGTTCCTGCAATGGAAACTCAATTAAAAGTAATTATATCAAATCATGGGATCCAAATTCTTCAACCAAATTCTAAATCCTGATTCAAATTTATAATATAATATCATTTTATTAATGTCATTTTTCGAGTTTTAAATGAATGTCACGTACAATTTCCATAAAACTTACGCAATGTTTAATTATTCAAAGTGGCACCCAATTCAAAGGACAATATCTCATTAGTGGCCATCCATCCAATTACGCACCGACCATTTCATAACGATACTAAGTGTAAACTACAATTTTATTCGCTGAACAACAAACCTAAATCGTTCTTTTAATATGTTTCGTCCATTATTTCATACTCGGCGATTCATTAAGAAAATCCTACTATGTGTCCTTTCGTACAGTTCAAGTTACATCCATGCCTTTCATCAAAATCGGCTCTTCCGTTCTGCGGTTGAGTAATCAAAACGTAACGGAAAGTTAGGGTTACTGTTATTATCTTAAATACTAAGAAGCACGTCAGATGTGTATAAAACATATTTTTGACATTCAGTACCTTCTGCCAACCCCGATAAGAACATGGCGTGATGGTATTACTAACTACATAAGTTACTAAGTACAACCTTCTTATCCATTTGTAAATAATAACAAAATATGGACTTTTTATGAAATTTCATAAAGTCTGTAGAACAATAAATAAATTTATAGAATTAAAAGCCTATCTATACCTCAGCGATTTATACATATATGTATTATTTCGAATTGTATCGTAAGTTCTATTCGCTCTATAATTAGATCCTTTAGTGCAACAAAAGGATGAAAAAGGCCGCACTGAAGTAGTATAGAGAAGAATAGATCCGTGAGCAAGTGGCTGCGACGAACACCCTCCGACGTTCCATCCCACTTGCCATTTTTTTTAAGTTGCTTACTTGCTGTCTATATGAAATTATGTTTATGGATTAAACTTTACGGAGAGTGAGTCATTTGTCACTTTTATGAACATTGTGTACCTATACAACATGCATATTTATACATGTCAGTGAACCACAGGGTTCTGGCATCAAATATAAGTAATAATGTAATATATTTAAAAATTGAAATATGCTAATGTCTATCTGGTTTAAAATGTGTAAAAGCAATATCAGAAATCAAACACGAATTAGTGATCGTAGTGAATTAGCCCGCATACTTCATCAAACCGCGTAGTGCTTTGAGGGCAATCGACGGGACAAAGGGACCACAGAAATGCCAACCTGGCCAATAACGGCCTGTTTAGTTAGCATGGTTATTGAGAATAAGTGGATCGTGAAAATAAATTTCCTAACTAAATTAGAAACCGCAATTATTTTTCGTTTTCATGTATTGGAATGAAAGAAGCTTGCTTAATAAAATAATGAGTTTTGATTTTTTGGACGATTGTTATATGTATTTACCTTATTTCTATCCATATGTTTTAATGTTTTTTTGTCTTTTTCTTTTGTTTTACTATTTATGAAGCCCGATACAATCTAACACCATCACCGAGGGTTTTGGGTACGGAATGCCAATAAGCATTAATTCCGCATACTGCTATAATATAATAAAGGGTGAATAAATATAGCTTTAAAATTGATAAATTCACTATTAACTCATATTATCGGAATAAGTGACGTGGAGTGTAGTAGAGCGTAAGCTATCATGTAGTAGGTGGATATTGTAAAACAAATGTATTACATTGAATTAATCACGCTAGGTGTTTGCGAGACAGCTACGTCATTCACACCAGTATGCTTCCTGGGTTTTGCAAATCACGATCATTAGCGCACAGGCCGTTTAAGCGCGATGACATCATTAATTACGAACTATTTTGACAAACTAGATGTGTATATCTATTTCTAATAACGTTGCTATAACTGTAGCCTCTGTGTAATGTGTATAAAATAATTCTACAGTTGTTTGTTTTGACTGACATTCTTGCTTACTAAAATTACAGGTATTTTTAATAATTTTACTTTACTGTTATTTTTAATAGTAACATACCTTTTAATACTAAATGTTCTATATACACTAAATGTAAAACTAACTTTTGTGAACAATTGAAGACTCTTTTATCAGGGCTTATATTATAAGGATTGATTTCGACATTTTTACAAATAACTGATAAAAAAATCCCATTTTATATCTTATGCGTAACGCAACGCTATCGAAGCAAGAACTTCTGATAAATGACCATCAATCATGACAACAGTTTATACTCACGTAGATAAGTGTTTTCAAGGCATATTAGCTTGATTAATATGGTACTAAACATTTAAAAAATGTTTTTACTGTTCTACATATACAGATTGTAAGATAGAGTTTTAATAATAATATGTTTACCTAGTAATTTTACAATTTTATTTATGTATCTCTTTTTTACGCCATTAAACAGGGCTGTTAAATAAAAAAAAATTAAGTTTATAATAATAATATCTGACGCTTAGTAACCTTTAGAATATATTACAAAAGTTATAATGACTCCTCTAGTAAAAAGTCACTGGTATTTGCATTTCCCTGCAGCATCATTTGTGGACGTGTTTCAACCTCCTACCCGTAGTGAGTTCCGAATGTAGCCGACAGATGGCGTTATAGCTAATTCGTTTAATAGAAGATTGAAATTGGCGATAAAATGCGCAATGTATAAATAATCTAATGCACTGCAATATAGCATACTATATGGTAATTATTACGTGAAGAGATATTGTAGATTTTTCACCAGAACTGGCATGGTGTTCTAAAAATTGAAAATTGCAAGTCACCAGGAAACTTTACGATGCATTCATTAAGTAGCTTCAAAACTTTCTTCAATTCCATGCTGAAATTACTCTCCAGTCATCACTTTCTTCATTATTCACTATACAGATGTTATATAATAAAATAATAGTAACAGATAGTGAAATATAATTAATTCAATATACGAGTACGTAAATGAAACAGACGTATATGTATCTGGGCAGTTGTGTCAGTTGTGTGGTAGTAATAAATTAATGCAGCATTTTTTAGTTCACTGTAATGTATTGATTTGTGAAAAAAAAGGTATTTTTTACTAATGTAATAATTTTACTATCTCAAGCGAATAGCTACTTGTTGCCGGTGGGACTAGTCTTTAGCTTACACAAAGATCTCGATTGAAAAGGCTATTACTCGAGAACTACCCGTAAAAGAATTAAATGAGCACAGTCAATTGAAATTCCAATTAAAATTGAAAGAAAAATAATGGCAAGAAAATAACTAAGAAAGTAAGGAAGTAGAGTGATCGGTTCAATAGTTTCAATTCATTTGCGTTAAGAATTTTTATTTGCAGTCTCTATCATCCATCTCGACTGTCGGTTGTGATATTAATATACTTTTCATTGAAATAAAATGTGGTCATAAAAAAGTTGATTTCTTAAATACAGCTGTATCAATGTTATTGTGTTTACGGTATTAACAGAATTAACAGCAACACAATTTACCAGCATCGAAAATGTAATTTGGAACACTGGTGCTTGCAACTGTAGAGCAAACACAGTTGTTCTAATTTGAATCCTTATATTATCTAAATTGTATATTTATGATCTGTAATGAACCGATTTCTAACAATGAAATCGAGAGATGTCTCTAATTATAACAATCTCTCGTCTTTTGTAAACATAATCGGTTTAATATTTATTATCTATCAATGGCAGGCAATCCATGGACGCGCATTGAAATCGTGATCCCATACAATATGGTATCGAGGACAGACAGTTCAAAAGATCGATTGTAAGTAGGTAGTTACTTTGCGATGTAGATAATGGAAGATCTAATCTAAGTCAACCGGGATCACTGCGGGTCATTTATGCTAATTTATATAACATGCGACGCCCATGTATGAAATCACTGATACAATATTAATATTCTATGAGCACGTAATCTGGTCTTATACAACTGAGAAATTATGAATAAGTAGGAAATATTTTCATCCCCATCGCTTTCTTTTGTACAGCGTAGCAACTTGAACTGTAAGAAAAATTCCACCTCTTTTAATCTAGGCTACGTAGTGCACGAAGGTCGATATTAAATTAATTATTTGATCACGATAAAGAATAGTAGACGATAATATTAATATCTTAATAGAAACTTATATACACAGATAGACATCTAGCTTCGTTAGAAAAGTCACAACGCACATGTACATAATTATTCTTTGTAAAATTACATTACATTATTATACTTGCATATTAAGATATTTATTCGCATCTAAAGTATGAAACGAAGATGATCTGCTAAAGTTCCTGGAACTTTCCAGTAACTATAAATGTTCCCAAAGATTAAATTGTGAATGGAAATTCTGATAAGATTGTAAATTGAGTTAAACTAAAATGTTTTTTTTTTACATAACTCTTTTAAAAACTTGTGTTTCACTTACTCAAAGCTAGGGTTGTCATATGAATTTGCCTTGAGTGGTCCTTATGTTTTCATGTAACAACAAATTTAATAAAGTGGCCGTCAATGTTGAATAATTCAGGTGAGATGGCGGTGCGGTATACATAATTTATGATGATGACATGTCGTAAGTAACATATGTCTTTCTTTGGTCTGCGGTTTTGCATCTCTTGCACGTCTCCTCTATATCGAAAGGACTTGCATACACTTGAATTTAAGGCCGTTACTAGCATTGATATAAAAAGGGAATAGATGTTGAATCACTAGTCGTGAATAGAGGTTGCTAGGAACTAGGAATACTTTGGAGATACGGAACAGTGTTTGGTAAGTGTCATGGCTTATTTGGTTCGGTAAGTTTCATGAAAATAATTTGTTAGGAATAAAACTAACAAATGCAAATAACTTAATTTAATACAAATTATATTACAATTACTGACTGGAGGACAATGCCACTAGGCATTAGGTATGATCTTTGTAAGCCCTAGTTCTAGGTTTTTACATAAATAAATAAATAAAAAAAAATGTGTAAAATACATATGTTCATGGTAATAGCTATTTCGTATTTATATTCTTCATGTGCTCGCACTCCCTAAGATTTCTATCAAATTCTTTATACGTTAACATGTATTTTTGTGTGAGTAATTTTTAGATAATAGTATTGATAAATTTTCGTAATAGATGGTTTGAAACATAAGAAGGGCACTTAAAAAGTGAGTAAGGTGCAGTCAGTGGCAAGTGTTCGTCGTAGAAACCGGGTCCCCATGCACTTAAGTTCTCTCACCCACCTCTTATGACACCTTAGAATGCGGTGCCTACCTATTCTTTACCAGAAGCATATAAACTGAATAAAAGTACTTAGTTGTAAACGGCTTTAAGGAAACATTATGTATTATACGTACCGTATAAATTTTAATCTATTATATCGATAAAAAGACGTCATGATTGACTGATTTTATTATCGCAGAGACTAAACTACGGAAGCTAGAAACATGAAGTTTGTCGAATGAAGTCCTTTTATGGGATAGGAACGTTGTAAAGAAAGATTTTTCATATTCCATCAATAACAGGATTAACAGTTTGTTAAAAAATCCGTAAATCTTGAAGCAAGTCCTATCAGAAGTATTATTTATGTAGATTTTAGAAAATCAAACGTTTGTTTGGCAATCTGCAAGTAAAGCCACGAGCGTATAAGTATAAAGTTCACGTAAGTATAATTATAAAGTTCAAAGCAAAATAAGATATGTATTTACATTCACTCGCAATGACGCTAGACCAGTTAAATATAGACAAAGCACTAAATATATCAACAGTATTGAACCGATTGCTGTTGTTTTGCGCGTTTCATAATAGTTACAAAGACAAATAGAGCGTTTTATATAGACAGAGATTTACTGCGCCCAAAGCCTTTTTAGGATAATCAACCTAGTAATCACCAACATTAAGTCTATAATCACTTGTACTGTACAGAACTCTACCCAAATTGTAGAGTCGCATTATATTTAGAAGGATTAGCTCTTCGTGACTGAACATGGTTTGATCTGTTGATGTAACATTATGGTGTTGTTTCTTTATACAATATGCTGTTTATAAATGTTGTTATCAATAATTGATCTTTATTTTAAGACCTTTTTACTTCAGATTGATAAAACAGAACATTTTAATTATTGCTTGGTAATTTAATATGAAATTTATAAATTTTAATCACAGCGTACAAAACAGTATTTATGAAGATGTAATGGTATTTATAAACACTCTTTCTTTTTTAGTATCGATTATAAAATTAAAGACAAAGAAACCAGAATTGTTTTAAGTAACGTTTGAAATTTGACTAATTACACTTTTTTAGTCCAAGTAGTAAAACAATCCTAATTTCTAACTTTATGTGTGTCCTTACATGTTACTTGTCGTTAATGTAGATTGTTAACGCAAATTACGGTTAGTTAAAATTTCTTCAAATAAAATTTGTCTTATACATATCTTTTGCAAAGAGCAAGGACATAGCTCACTCAAGCCTGTGCGTCATTATACACATTACATTGGGATGTTTAGCTAAGAAAAATATTTGTATCTTGACGTGAACACTACTTGGTATTAAAATCCATTTGAACTGGATTTTATTACTTCACGTGTAAAGTATTTTTAACTTTTTATTTCCTAAGAAGCTTACTTGCATGTCGTTGACCTGCTATAAAGTGTTCAATAGACTCTGTAATCCAATGAATCCATGAAGCGTTGTTGAATTTGATATGATAAGCTTCGTAAATCAATAGTTTTGGCACATCTTGAATACACTACAAGATCTTCAACCTCATGTCTGAACAACAAAAACGCCTTATTTCTTATACAAGCATAAATGTAATATTCTGAATTAGTCAAAACCGTTAGCATACTGTTAGGATCTCATTAATACCAAGAAAAAAAGAAAGAAGATAAGAAATTAGAGAAAAAGAGAGACCAAGACTGAAGTATCTTGCTTTAGTTTGTTTTCTCGACATCAAAACCTAGGACTTATCTAATATGGACTATACATTTATATGCATTTCGTACATAGTATATGTTGTTTTGTAGCTTACATCTTCGTTTTCCAGGACGCGAAATTGCGTTCAATTGCCAATATAAATTACAAGAAAAAAGCAAGTTACATGATCGTAAGTATGCATTTTGACCTATGGCTGGCACGTCGACGGATACAACTGCGACACCAGCCGCGAACAAGCTGATGACGACGGGAATGTTCCAAAAGGAGAAGTTGGTTGCAAATCGCAACTTCCATTTAACATTACTAAAAAACCGTTACGCCACATCGAGTTGGAATCAAACCCGTGAGCATCTGAATGATCTGTCATCACGGTATTGTATGAGTATTACAATAGTCGTAAGTAACTGACTTGTTGACATGTGGTTACTTTAGCTCATGAACATTAGCAATTTGCCTCAATAGAAGCTATCCGTGACAATTACTTTATTCCAAGGTTACTTTAGTCTGAACATGTGTGTGTGTGTGTGTGTGTTGTCTATGTAATACATGACGGTCAAAACGGAATCTTAGAATATAAGAGCGATACAAAAAGTCCCAGAAAGAAAGAAATAAACTTTTCATTACACCTATTTTACAAGTATTTAATAATAAATTATATTAATCTACATAAATTTGCATTACAATAGAAGTAAAAAAGCGAAATTTGGTCACGTTGAGCATTTGTCGTATTTCTAAGTATTTGCGACATCCTATTTTCTGGGCGATAAGTTCTCAGACGATAGTTCTTCAAACTCTGAATACCATACCTGTATAAAACACAGAAGACTGTTTGTGTCTGTACAATAAAAGAACTGTTTTGACACATGCAAAACAGACGTTCCTGCCACAAACAAAACCTGATTGAATATTTTTATTTAATAGATTCATATTAAGAAGTATATTGTGTGAATATCTGTTTACTTGCAGTGGATTTTCTCCTTTACGATATCTGGTACAGGTAGGGTACCACGCTCAAATAGACTACCAATTTGTCTTTCCTTTTATTACTTCATTAAACTTGTCCTGAGTTTCGCTCCGCATCTCATTGAGTCCACGTGTGTGCTGTAATGTTACACGTACATACTGTGTATGTATGTACATATCTACAATTTGATGTATTTATACCGTAAAGATGCTCATGTTTATACTCGTACGTATGTAGCACATTGACGTATTCTCTTGATGATTTATTAGACTTTTACAATGGTGTTATGTCTAACGGTTACGTAGATTAATTTTGTAGTAATCAACGATTTTAGATTCATTTATAACTAGGTTTATGGAAATCTTTTACAGTAAAATCTTGGATAATGGTCTTCCACATTTCATAATATTAAATGTAATTAAAATATTATCTCATACAACATAACATACTTTGTAACGGAACGTTACATATGCGTACATAGTAATAATTTAATTTTTCAACATTCGTTCATATGAAAGGATGACGAAATAATGATCATCGCATCGCGTCAAAACCAGATGTTGCCGCAACCATTTCCAACCGTGACGCTAATTTGTTTAGTAAAAGTACGTCCATTTAGTAATTAATTATTATAATAACGAATTAAATTCGTCATTTTATATTCGGCGTTTATAATTTATTAAAAATATATCGCTTATTTAGTGAAATAGATATTAGTTACACACCATTAAATTGTGTATTTACTGCATTAAATGCCTGTAAAATTTACATATACCTATTATGATTCCAGGGAATGTTAAGAAACAGTATGAGTAATTTTCCAATACCTCTTATTAAATGTTTTGACCTAAAGTTTTCGTTATAGAATACATAAAAATAATATAAACATCCAAGGAATTACATTAATTGTAACACCAATGACGATACACATTTATGTTTTTTGATGAACACTATTTTTGTTAGTCGTTTCCGGCCTGCAGTTATTATATGTAGTTATAAAAAATGTTGGACTTCGATGAAACTGTGGTTGGTTTATTTAGAGACTATAACTGGAATCGCTTAAGTTAAGATGATTATGCACTAACCGAATTGGCTTCTAGTGGACCTTAAGGCTTTAAGCATCAGACGCCGGTATGTGATGTTTATCGTGAAATAGACGATGTGGATTGTTTTCTTTCTCTCTATTCCGATTTGTTATGAATTTGAAATCTTTATGATTATATCCTTACGCCAGGTCTCTAACTCACTGCCCTTACAAACCTGACTTACTTCTCCTACATTTATATATATATATATGTCGCATCCATGGTCATGAGTACAGTCTTTACATTGTTAAAACATCAAAAATGGCGTGATTAGAGCTCAGGTAG
>DWGJ01000511.1:0-29331 GCA_018246895.1 Aspitha aspitha aspitha | reverse complement strand
CCTTGACAGCATTTTATTTCAATGAATATGTAAGGAGTTATGATAGTTTTAAAATAACTATGCATCAAAATAATGTTTAAATCTTATATGGGTGGTGAAATTGGAGATAAAAATTTGAATGGAAGTTCGTAAGTTTTGTTTTAGGATTCCCGCGATGTAGGTATAAACGCGGGAAAAACTTTATAACATATTGATTTCACGCGGGCGAAGCCGCTGACACAGCTAGTTAAATTATATAATCATTAAATTTACAATAACTATCAATTTAAGTATTCTAACCGAAATCGGATGTTCCAGTTATTCATGAAATAGATTCTGAATAATTTATAGAAACTTCGACTGTAACGCCATAAAAATAGCGATTGGTTACCATGGCTTACTTCACTTTAACTATAGCCTTGCCAGAATAGTTTATAACGGAAGCCCAGAGGAATTTCTGCCTTATTTGCTCAACAATCCCATGGACGTTCAGTGAAATCTTCGGCCGTGCCAAAAAACTTTACCAAGACTATTTCCATTTACTTCGTTAGTCGAATGGAACTACTTACCAAATTGAGTCAGATTGCAGATAAATTTAAAAAGAGCACACTCTTGATCTGGAAGCGAATTCTATTAGCGTACAGTTAACAGCGTTTTGTGTTGTTCCATTGAGTGTCCAGGTGTTTTATTTGATAATAAAAATAATATTATATGGCTTCAATTTACAGTCACGCAAGTATGTTCTAAAGCAAGCCTATTGCAAAATAAGAAAAAGAAATTACGTTTTGCAAACCTGAAGGCCGATGGTTTACGGGAATAGTCGAGTAGTCGAGATGCAAATATATTAACGCCATTATATTACTGATATGTGCATTTTATTTATGATTTTGATGCGAATATTAAAAAGAAATCAAAAGTAAAGGTTATGCATTATTAAAAATTCGAAAAGAATTCCGAAATATCATCAGAATACATATTTAATAATATTGAACATCCATAGGCAGTATCTAACGATTAGTATTTCGGAAAGTGTAGCCTTCTCAGTTTATATTTGAAGAGGGATCAAAAAAGGTTGATTGAGAATTACTAACGGAAACCAATTTGTAACGTTTATTTACGTACACGTTTGTACGGGGTCCTTTGACCAGCCTAATTGAATTTATTCGAAGTTCCCAGTACTTGGAAATGAATAATTGAATGAAGTTCGTCTCAATTTGCATAATTGCTACACCGATAACGACGCTGAATAAGTGAAATAAGAAAAATTCCATTGAGAAGTGAAACAATATTGAAACACATCGTCTGCTATTCAAGGGACACAAAAACACTGTTCCGTATAATACGTATAAATATTTACCAAATCAGTAGACATTTTCGAAGTTTTATAACTGGATTTTATATGTTTAAATACCAAGTAATTTGTGACTTGAAGTCTTTTAAATTGTTTCAACTATAAAAAGCTGCTTACAGAAACAATTGGAAACCGGACTTTTGCTTAAGAACTGCTCCGTAATTGTTTTCCCACTTTACAATACTTTCAAACTCTCTACCTTTTCTTTTATTAGGAAGTTCATTAGATATCAAATGCCATTTGCAGAGAATTAATAGCCATTTTTTCTCGCTGGGAAACTTCCATTCTGACTGCGATGAATTTATTTTATTTAAAGAAAATTTTACCGTTTCTTCAAATATACTACGGTACACTGTAATATTACGGTTCACTATAAATCCACGTTGTCTATTTAACTTCAAACGCTGTTATTACACAAGCAATTAATTTTTGGCTATAGACATTAATGACAAAGCTTTTAGAATTTGATAAATTTATCTCGTGCAGCACTTTTACCAAAGATATTTCACTTCATTAGCAAAATGATAAGGAGAAAACATTTCTCCAATCATAATCATGAGATTCATCATAAAAACAATATGTACAAACATACTATTCCTTTCATCCATTCGTCTTTCGTCTTTCTCCAAGTCAATATATCCCGGTTTAATGACCTGGAAGTGAGTTATATAGAATCCGGGGTCGCCTTTCTCTTATAATTTATTAGCGGACTGATTTGAACAAATCACTTCGAGCTTACTGCTGCTCTTATTTTTGTTTTGTGACATCGATATGTGGTTTTAGAATGTTATCAAACAGAATTCAGTCATATTTAATTCTGTACAGTTGCCAATATAAATTAGCACCTTTCCCGTGAAATTGAATTTTAATAGCCTGTAGGCCTAAACGGCTCAAAGTCACTCATGCTGTTGTAACAGGAACACATAAATTGGTAGACGAACAGATATTTTGGAATAAACTCAGTAAATCAGCAAAGTAAACCAAATGCTATAAAAGAACAATTTATAGAAAATAAAGTTTTTAAAAATGAGAGAGACAGTGTAAAATAACTGGAATCAGAAGATAATGGACGGGCACTAGCGACGTTGACTACAGACAGCCCCTGGCGAGTTGTGGATATTCTGAGGCTAACAGACGAATTAACATATTACTTTACATTAAATATTATTACTCAGTTGCATTATAAATTCTACTACCAGAAATATTATAGGTTAACTCCAGGTCGGAGTAGCTGAAGGTGCGTGCCACTAAAACAACGAAACCACACACTCATATGGTTCATTGTAATATTATACATATTTTACGAGTTTTGTTAATCGACATTAATAAATTACTTAACAGAAGTTGCTCGTATACTTGCAGAAACTGCTAAAACCTAATACAAATGCAAATAATGAAGGGTCAATGTATGTATATTGTTTATAAATAAACATTTTACTATTATATTTTAAGTTATGTGTTTTATTCTGGTTTTATTACAAATACTTGCATAATGTAAACTACTAATATGACGTATCACTAGACCTTGAAAATTATAACAAAAAATTATCTAATGTAATTTGTAACAGTATTTGTTATATTTTTATTACCGCTGTCACAGAGCTCAAAGTGCTTTTTATCATAACTAATGTAAGTCAGTATATCCTAAGTCAAACTATGCCCATTAAGTCCTATGAAACTTTGTTTGATATCTCGTCCGCTGCATGGTCGTATAATAACAGGAATGTAAGATCCCATACCGCATTGCGACGACTCAGTTATTCGCCGACACCTGCCCACGTTATAGTTAAAATGACTTGTAAGTAACAAGCTGTACCGTTTTTACTTAACTATTTGATAAAGTCTACTTTTATCTACCTTCGAATTTAACAATAAAAATTCATTGACTATAGAAAATAACGCTTTTTATACATTCTTATAATGCTGTCAAGAAGAGCCTGATAGTTTACTTCTGGTCCAAAATGTACCATTTTGTACCTGAAAGAAAGAAAAATAGTATTCTAAAAAACGTTAGACTACTTTACTTGCTGATGTTTAGACGGTAACTTCATGAACTTCATTTGTAAAATAAATGAACAATATCATTATCTGCTTAAGTACATATTTGATATTTAAAAAATGTATAAGGACAATATGGTGTTTGCACAATGAAATATACAAATACATAGCTACATACGTATTCGTCGATACTGATTTATAGATATTTTATAACTTGTTCCATCCCCAAAATGCAACGGAGTGTCTCGGGCGTCGAAAGAAATATTCGTATTCAAAAGTCGACGTCTTCGCCGATCCGTGACCAGTTTTCAAGACTTTATTTTCTAAGTAGTTCTGGCTTTCTGGTTGCGGTATAATTTTACATTGTTTTTATCAAAACACAGCAGGCGAAACAAAAATGTTGGCGAAACTCAAAAGCTATTCGAAATCGTAAAACGTGTTTCCAAGCTTCACGGTCTCATGTACGGTCCGTCCATGATACTTTAATCGGGGCATTCTCGACAAGAATTGGACTAATATTATTAAAGGTGGTACTAATACACTTATAATTATAGGTATAATGATATTTTAGGTCCACGGAAAACCGACTACCTTTCTTTCGAATCTTTAAGCAAACTAAAAAAAACCATAAATATGGTTTCGATCATATTATCCTTTCAGCAATTGTCACGCTGCGCACATCTATGACAGGGTAATAAATACATATAATTATAGGTTCATAATAAAAAACACGCGTTGTTCTGTATTTTATTCGGCAACACACGTCGTTGCACAATAAAATACAGATAAAACAGTAACATAATATGAGAAATAGCTGTATACGATACAAATAGTGAAATAAGATAATGTACTCGTAAGTACCAATACCATCTGGTAATAATTGAACTATTAGACGATGGGAAACTGCTCAGCTTTTCTGATTGAAGACGGTAGTCCAGTGTTGTGCTGATTTCAGTTGTCTCCATCTTCCTCTGGCCCCTGACCCTGACCATATTTAAAATTTAGGTTTCAAATTTGCGAGTTGTATCTTCTTCTTCATTCATTAAGTGGCAGGTTGTAATTTCCATCGAAGGATTCTGTCGACATATCGGAGTTAAAATATTTAGAGGTTGAAGAATATTTGGTTTGCAAAGCTGGATGCGTGCGGTTCGGAAGATTTCACACATCTTAATGAATATTTTTGAGAATTAGACTGTACGCATGAGAATGAAACGCAGCGATAATGCTTGCCGTTGATAAATAGGTTTTAGCATTATACTTCATCGTCATTCAACGGTTAGCTCATAAAATCTCTTCTTCGATAAACAACTAAAGACGTAAAAATGAAATAATCATGACAAAGAAGGGACTATAAAAGAATAAGAATCATTAAAACTTTCTACACTTTTGATACCGCTCGCAGTCTTTAATGTGAAAAAATTGTCAGATCTCATCTTTTTAACAAGTATCTCTTTGGTTCTCTTTTGTTATTTATAATAATGCTGTGAAAAATAATGAACATTAAACAAACCATTCCTAAGTTGGAATTTCTATAACCGTCCGGCAACTTGATGAAAAGTGTTTGTTTTAATTTTCAATACGACAGCGCATTTTAATGAGGCGTGCACCGAAATATGAAGTTTTAATCTCCAGCTTTATGCCCCGATGGTTGAAGCATAGTCGAAGCATATTTAATAACTAGCTTCTGTCCACAGTTACATTATTTCCGTAACTAATCCCAAATTGAAATAATTAACGTATTCAAATCATATATATTTATTTCATCGATTTTCAAACACCCTTATAGACCCCTGCCGGACCAATATGGAATGTAATGAAGTCGTTCCAACTTAATGTAAATAGATAATAACTACTATAATAATAAGTTAAAAAGTAGATTTTAATTAACACTTAATAAACCTCGTTATTTAAATTAAAACGTGGTGGTGCGATAAACAGATTGAGCGCTTGCGTCTATTTATTTACTTCATATTGTTTACACAGTCTGGTTTTTGAATTTTGAAATATTTCTTTTATTGTATTTCGACTTACAGGAATGAAAGATACTCGTTCAGATCATTATCAGAAAAAAATCGTGCATAAAAATCTTTAACAGTGTTCAATCTGTGATTTCAAAAAAATTAAAAAATCTAAACTCTTTAAAAATACAATTACAAATCCACTGTTAGTGGTATGCTTGTACATGTGATCTTGAAAAGTCCTAGTTTACAGTGAATAATACAAAAATAATTTATTTCTTACTATTTATATACAATAATACAAGAAGTAATACAAATATACATGTAAAGGATAATTCCAAAGAAAACTTACTATCTCATTTGTGAGGGTTCTCCGCTTTACGATCAAAATACGCGCGGCTCGGTCTTTTCGGCACTGCATATGAAAAATGACTCATCTATTGAATCATATTTGTTCATCTATACAACTTGTGGTTACAAAAAGTTTTTTTTTTTTTAATTTATTAATGAAGGACTAAAAAAGGTAGTGGTAGTTTTACACCCTTAGAAGACTTAAAACACAAAATGAACTTTAGACATAATACAATCAAATTACCTTATATGTTTCCAATTTCCATTGAAGGATCCATCAATGCGGATTTCACAGAGAAACTGACCTCAAATGATGATATTTAACCTAGCTTGCGGTTATCGATTATTTTCAGGTAGTTTACGAACATAATGTACGACATACATACTAGTATGCACACCCTAGCTGCGTGACTCGTCCGCCTCGCTGATTAAATATTGGACAATTTTTGGAAAAATGTGAAATGTTTTCAGCAATACCATCCTGGTTTATTGAGAGCCATAACTTTGAATAAATCAATGTAAATAAAACGTTATACAGTATTGTACCTACTGTAATTTTAATACATTTTCCGCCTCGGAGATGTTCAGAATGAGATAACTTAGAATAAATTTAGTCAGCAATGTAGTGTAGACGTACTGGAAGTCCACATCGGCTACAGTGGCCATAGTGTTAGGTCAAGGGCCAGCAACGCCAACATGTAAGAGTAGCCAGCAAAAACATGTCGGTCGAAGACCTCGACATATTCGTATAATTATGTTCGCTTTAATTCGCAGTCGCTTTATTCTTTAAGAATGCTACTGAAGTCTCTACATAATGTAAGTAATTGTAGTCTGTGAATTTTCCTGCAAATGAGAATTTCCTTTTGAGTTAACAAGGAATTTTGATGGAGTGAAGCGAAAATAGACTGTCACTATTTATGTGGATGTTACCAGTTATGATCGTTTACAATTTAAGCGTATGGAAATTTTACTGTTAATTTAATATATCTAAGGCGAAGATAATGGCATCGATTTTTATAAATATGAAGTAAATTTATTTAAAACTTGGACTTAAATAATATGTTACGACTAATATGTTAAACATATTTACATGAAAATCACGTTTCAACCACTAATCTTATTTAAAATCCTGTAACGATATATTGTATTGTGATAAACACAGCAAACAAACTGCTTGATATTACATCCTAATGAAATTCAAACCTTAGTAAATATTGTTGAAATGGAACGTTGAGACCCTTCCGAGAGCAATCATTTCCATATGTAAATAGCTTAAGCTTAGCGGGACCGGTGTAAACGACCTTACCGTTTGAACTAATTTCTGTAATGTAAGCTACTATCTCGTAATTCCACGGTTGAACACACTGTACTCGGATACCATTAACCGTATACCTTGCCGTATTTTAACTGCAAACTAGAAAGTAAGTCGATAATAATAGGTATGATAGTTTTTTAAAAACCTTGCAAGAAGAGAATTGTTATACATCGTTACCTTCATTGCCACCTGCCGTACTTAGTAAGGGAACAGTTACCAGTTTTGTTAGTCAATTTTCGATACTAAAAACAAAAGCAAACTATACTAAATTATAAGCCGCCTGACCTAAGACTAATAGAGATTGATTTTCATCGTTGACCGTTGTAGGCCGATTTTAGTTATGTTAGACAAATTTCTCATTATTTAGTAATTAATTATTCATTAGATCGATTGTACAAACAGAAGCTTCGATTTTAGAAATATGAGTGTATATGAAGTTGTTGATATTTAGGCCTAATTTCTTTGCTTTTATATGATAATCTGTTCGTACCATTCATTCATAATCACTCAATGTCGTGCAACAATCAGTCTTGAAATAAAAACAACAAATACGAGTAGCTTATTTATATTTACAAATATTCAGATAAATATTCTTCTAATGGCATTGTTCCCTAACTTGTTATCTATAGATGTTTAACCATTTTATATTGTATTCATGGTTATGAATTTCTGCGTATTCGGAGGAAATTTCGCCAGCACGAAGTTCCATTGCACATTGGCAAGGATTAGTGGCCAGCACGTTTGCCGTACATCGTTACATTGTCCATGATGCCACTTATTAGATTAAACTATCATTTTCTTTACATAGCAACCGGCTGCTTAAACCGAATTTTTAATGAAGCTGCAACAGTGGTAGTGCTAAGAACACTGATAAAAAACGGAAAGGAATTTTTTGTATGAATATGAATTACATATAATTAGAAGAACAAGTACTCGGAAAAAGCAAAGTTCTTGAAAACGAAGAAGAGTTCTGCGTTTAATATACAGTTTTGTGAAAAGCAGGTAGTTGTGCGGTAGTTGAGAGTATAAATTATGAATAGTAATTAATTTTGCACTTACCGTCTGTATGGTTCTATACTGCTTTGAAATTTAATACAATTATAAACTGAGTAGGATAACCAAGACATTCATTAATACTTAAAACGTAAACAAACTTCTACAATTAAACAAACCAAACCTCTCGACCTTTCAAGTTGGGCAAGACGGATCACTCGTTTGCTTACCCTTTGTATAAACTATGTATGTTTATAATTGATGCAGTACTCAGTTGTAACGCTGTAGTTATTACTTTACCATTTTCGAGATAAATTACTCTTGTATATTTATTTTGTTAATTATTTAGTCCTTATTGAACAAAAGCTAATCCGCATAACAAAGAGCCATCTTAATGTCCAGTGACAGTCTCTACATAATAATAATAATAATAATAATTCATACTTAGTGAAAAACGACTAGGTTTTATTTTTGCTATCCGGTCGGCTATGGAGTAGAATCCCTTGCTGGCAACAATATGTTTCCCGACAAATATAATGTATGACTCTTCAAAGCAAGGGTGAACAAGTTTCTTCTACATTACCATAATGTTTGTAATACTATCATAACGTAATCTCTTCTCTTAAAATAAAAAGTTAAAAATAATTGATTTCATACAACTATGGTCATAACGCTCATTGCTCAGTAGCGACATTACTATATTTTACCTTCTGATAGGAAGAGTAAGAATGTACTTCATCAGAAACATAACATACATAATTTTAGATTACAAATCCTTTAGCAGAGAAATTTGTTTGTAAGACGCGAAAAGTAAGTATTTTTCAAAAAAATCAGCTTTTCAACTGTTTATGATTTCTTGTGACAGCTTAAAGAAAACAGGAAGATATTCGATTCGAGATGTGAATCGGTTTCCGTGGCGTGAAAACAAGTTTCTGATATTATTATACTTACAGTTTACTAGTATATGACATTTTGTCTTTAAAATGGTTGATTTGATTCGCTTTTTTCATTTATTGGTTTGATTAAATAGTATGTTAACCGAATAACAGTAATACGCGATCGTAACCAAACACATACATAACGTAATAATATTAAATAAGCCGCGTATAGGTATAAATTGTATATATGAGTTTACATATACATATACTCGACGATCAGCTTCAAACGGACATACATAGAATGAAGAATGCATACTTGTATTCATACCAGTTGCCACTTATCCTTTGAATAAAAATGATTGCAGCGTACAAACATTGTACTTATGAAGTCACATTACCATTTTGACTTGACAATGTCCGATCTGACTTTCAAAAGAATGTAAGCCGGGTGTAGTACGTAAGACGCTTCGACTTTTGTTTTGTTTTGTTACGGAACATATAACATTAATCTATAACGTTTTGTAAGTTTAACTTTTTTTTTTATGTGGTTAAGCATTCGGTATAAGGTGGTCAGGGTTTGATGTGTTGTTATTGACACAACAAAGATTTCCGTTTAATTTTTTATTTTTCTCTTTTTTTATTAGACAGGCTAGCATTTGGCCACTATGTCGCCTGATAGTAGGCGATGATGTGGCCTAAGGTGTAGCCTGCTTGCCTAGTAACTGCCTATTCAATCTATTATTAACTAAATGGCCCATGTAACGTGCTCTCCAGCGGTTGGCATTGAAATCAGATAATAAATCGAGGAATCTTTATTAAAATCAACAAATATATAATTGTTTAATACCGAAGCTTCTAAAAATGAAACCATTCAAATTATTTTAAATATTTGCGTATGCTTTTTACACTAGTTAGTTCAAAGTATTAAGAAGTCTCCATAGACTTAATAATATTTTTGGAAACACAAACATAACCGTTTTCTTTTAATTTATACATATTGATAGTTTATTATTGCTTGTGAAATTTTGAATAAACATTTTCACAGTACATAAGATTTGCTAGTCGCTCTTGTTTCGCTTTGGTGTACTATATAGTTTTGGTAAAAAAAGGAATTTTTAGGATTTTCATTTATATAAATTTCGGAATAGGTACAAGATTTTTTTCATTTGGTATTGGCATCGAATTTATAATTATCATCAAATCTATAATCAATGCAAAAAATACCTCTGTATATAATTTAAAAAATACTAGTTAGCCTGGCGTAAACCCTCATTAAATATTTGCCAATTGCTCTTGGTAATTAACTTATGGGAATAAAATTAATTTACAAGTTTTTCGTATATTTTAAGTTCCTTAAAATTTTTAAAGCAGTTTTTGCGGTTTGATTTACACCACAAGCAGGATAAGGAAAATGCCTAATTTTTAGCTAATATTTACAGTATTTGCCATCCGATTCCAAAATAAGGTTCGAACATTGCATTTCAAACCTTAAATTCTGCCTGGGTTCTCTAGAAGAGATAATTTAGTATTTTTTTAAGAACAAGCCGTCTATGTACAAAACAACCTAAACATGAAAAGTCACAAGAGAATTTTCGATATGTTTCGATATATCACAAAACATTGAGCTGTGATAGATTTGACAGAGCGAGCCATAAAACAAAGCTGCCCGTGTCTATTCATCAATCGCGTAGTGTATTTGTGGGCTTCAGTTCACATCACATTTGTCACGTACATCCAATATTTCCACCGGGATCATCAAAATAACTTAACATTGTTTTTACTAAGTCGAAACTATTTTGTTCCATCTTATAAAAAATGCCGAGATAAAACAAAATAAAATTGCTTATTTTAAATATTACAAAAAATATCTATGACCTTAACTTTATTAATTTACGTCAACTCAAGTTTTCGATAACATAATTACAATTCTAAGTTTATCTTGTAAGTCAAAATCGACCAATAAGAGCTGTTAGATTTTGAATATGATTTAAGTCTTAAATTTGTTGTTACGTCAACTATTCTTATTAATTAATGTATTTTTGACAGCCTTAGACAACACTCGACAGCTTTTTGTTTAAACAACACCAACTGCACATTAGCGATAAATTTGTGTATAAGGTTGGCTGTAGGTATAATGTTAAAAACTCTTTTATAATGTAACGGTTTTTTTCATGGATTTTCTTTATGAACGTTCAGTTCATAGTATGTACTCGTATATCATACATATAGATCGGCATGTGGAATGTGTTCAGATTCAGTCATAATATAATTATTGCTATTATGAGGATGATCCAAACGTTCTACTAAATATATTATACGTCACACAGTTTTTATACAATGGTTATTGAAATAACTGTTACGTTATTTTTTTCTTGCTATCATGCTGCTAATTCTATGGTTTCAAGTTTTTTATTCCCATTGTAAATATTTCGAGATATTGTCTAAATTTTGATGACTATACAACAACGTTACTTTAAAAGTAGGTCAAGCCTGGGCGATCTTAGACTCATTACATATTTCGACAGCCTCTCTCTATAGATTTAATAAAAGTGTCAGAAATTAAGCCGGGATTTCAAATAGCGACATCTCTAAAAAGCTCCAGCGCTCATTGATGATATCCAATTTGAATTTCATGAATATTAACTGGAAAATTGTTCTGTTGGCCATGGTGCCCGATCCCTAGGTATCATGACTCAATTATTCTTCTTTAGATAGTAAAAACATTTTAAAACATTTATTCATTGTCATACATTGATGCTTTTTGCACTTTTCGTAGAATGTAATTTCTACTTTTAAAGTTTTATTTTGAATATCAATATGCATTAATATGCTGCTACGCTCGTGACAAACTTCTCTTTCCTCTTTTAGTGTCATCAAAGCTATTCAGGAGTCTCATCCAAACCACAAATAAACATTGTTTATATACTCGTAGTAGTGATAGCTCTATTCTCAAGTATGAAAAATATTTATTTGTTATCTATTTAAACATTTTAATCCTTATTACCCGATTGTAAGGAGAAGGTTATGTTTTTCGCGCGTATCTTGTTTATTTATTTGTTTGTTTGCTATATTCTTAATTACCGTTTTTTTCCAAAACCAATTTAATTAATAAAAGTGACAAAAAACTCGTGTTTATAGTCCAAGTATTCTAAAATATGTGACGTCACACTATCTATTATGGCGTCCTCTAGAGGCCTTTAAAAAACAAAAAGATCTTTGAAAAATCTTTGAATCTTTCAAATACATAGTCACACATGTTGTAAAAGTATGAAAGTTTGCTTTTCCAACACCAATCTCAAATGTGAGTGTGAGACGAGTACGAGAGCGAGGTATCCATTTGTGAGAACAGTTGACCCGGTCGAGATGTTGGTCCCGTCTGTAGAAGCCTGCAATTCCGTGTGTTTATGTTCTGAATTAAAATATTACAAGCGTTTATCAGATCCCTGAACTTGTTTTTTTTTCATTTTCAGTTTATTTACTTCACATTTTTTATGCAGTCGGATTTCTTAATTTTTTTAATGTTATTTTTTTTTATTTTCGTATTTGTCTCCATTCTATGTACATCCATAACCCTCCATTTTTCTTTATCTTCTATTCTTATCCATTGTCCAATGGTTCTCTGGCAGAGATCACTTCAGGCCTTAAGACCGCATTTTATAAACACTATTATTTGCGTTTTTGTTTATTAAATGTCCTGTTTCTAACTGTGGTTTACAAGAAACTATATTATTCCTATATACGACACATGCCTACATGAGATTATACATGCCGACAAATCTCGCAATTATTTATTAATGAATAGCAGTTGGTACTGTTAGTTATAAAATAAGTCTACTCTTGCATTTTGGCTCCTAAGTACAACGGCATCCAGCTGGGTAAAGTATGGGCGCTATTATGGATCTAATCTTCCAGCGTTCCTAGTAATATATTTTGAACGTTACAACGATATTTAGATACGAAATTATACGAAATATTTTACGCGAAAACGACGGGAGTCTAATAAAGATTTAATGAACCAAAATCGAAAATATTTCAGTGTATAACAATAATTTCGCTGAAATTACTCGTGTGTAAACTCTTAGTATGTTTTAATGTTGCGAAGTAAATGAGATGAAATATTGGTTACTAGAACGGAGGTCTGAATTTATTAATTACAATGGGAGTAGTAGAGCTTGTACGTAAAGTAGTAAGGTTAAATGTAGACAAACAAAAGATTGGGTTTGTTGTATTTCTATTCTTGTTGGGTTTCATTAGGTGTTAAATTATTTTTGATTAAAAGAAATCTTTTAATACTGTTCCTTTTAATAAATTAAATTTAAAGTTATTTAAGCATTAATTATATCTATATAATTATACTGAATACTAATAAATAAATAAATAGTTACAATATAAATATGTAAATCTATATTAGGTATTAGACTTCTAAAACACTATTATTATAATACCTACTTACTCTACTTGCGACTGGACTAAAGTTTATTACGTCGCATTCGGTACAATACATGAATAGAAATGTCACTGATGAGTTGAATTAAAATTCAATAAGTGGTCAACACGTAAAATTCAAAATGTAGTAGTTTTATTTCGATAGAATTTTTTATAGCGGCTAATGGAATGGCATTTCCCACTCCCTGGCCAAATTTGGAGGCGCAACCCCTAAGGACATTACTGCGACGTGACAATTCCTGAAATACGTTTCAAGGAATTGAATGAAAGCAAAAAGTCCCATTTTATATAAAATTTCGGAAAATATCTGAATTAAGACTGTACAGATTGTATAAAATATATTTTAATCAAAATAATTACAGTGTATTTTTCAATACAATTAGCAAAATTACTTTGGAATTCCACTTTATCATATGCTCTTTATACGATGTCCACATACATACATATCCCGTCCTTCGGTATTGATAGAAACAAACAGATCATTCTGAACAAAGAATGGTCTGTTATAAATCACTAAGATGATACTGGAAGGTGTAGTGCGTTTACCAGTTTTCTTTATTTAATTTTAATATTTTTAGTATCGCAGCGTGCACATTAAGTGGCATAGACGCATTTCTTGGTAAACTCTTATGTTAAAGAGTTAAAATGAAACTTACATTTACAACTTAACTTAACTATTCACTTTCAGTCCATTATATGGACCACCATGAAGACATTATTAGCTCGATATTCTAAGTGTAAAGAAAATATTAAGCAATTAATTTTATTTGTGATAAATATATCATTCCTAAGTAGGTCTTAGCATGATTAAATTTAGGATGATATGAATGATAAAATGATAAACTTAACGCGTGATAATACAAAGTACTAAACACATTTTATTTTAAATTACCCGGTAGCACTCAGATCATGATTGTGGGTTAGCCTCTTAGTATTTTCAGTCGTTGCAATTTTGAAATATTAACATTGCGATGAAGGAGTCAAGTCGGTATGATTTCCGTCTGCGTGGTCGAGATAAGGATTGTTTAGAATGGCATGGTTGCCGTTGGTTTATTTCTATACTTTTGTTGGTCGCCTTATTGTTGACATTATTTTTATCTCCAACCACCAGATGATGATCGAATTATTAAAACAAACACCCGGGAGATTTAAAGTACGCCACGCCGTTGCGAAATAAATAAATCTACGCGGTTACGTAAAGAACTGTAAAAATAAAGTTTATCTGCGAGAATGGAATAAAGGAAACCTTGATAAGGTGTGAAACTTGAGTGTTTTTTTGTCATTTAGAACTGATTTATGTTTGTCATAAAATACTGTGAAATATGTATATAGTTGTACCTAATTTTTTTATAAATTAGAATAGAGTAGCAAACAAGCAGGCAGCAGTCACAAGTGGTTGCCGCCGCCCATGGATATCTGTAACCGACTTCTAACAGGGCTGTAGGAACTGTTAGTGTGAATTCAGTTACTATAAGATGTTAATAAGAATTAGTTGGTAAATATTCTTTAGTAAGAGGACCGCAGGAATGGGACTGTTATTAATATTAGTCCAGTTAGTATGTGTTAGTAGGGGCAGTTAGTAAGTGTTAGTAGTTACCCTATCAGAAGTCGGTCACAGATGCATTGCTACTCTTGAGGACTAAGATGGTCGCCTCTGGTACACAAGTGGACCGGCAACCACACCCTTCGGACCGAAACACAGAATGTTGAAACAACTGCTTCATCGCAGAAATAGGTGTGGCGGTGGTACTTCCCCGGGCGAACCGTATATGAGTTCCACCACCTACAAAATCTATCTATCTTATTGTAGACATGGGTAACTCAAACCCACGTTTTAGCTTTATCAAATCACCAACTGTAACTGTTGCTTTGTGTCAATTTCCTTCCTGCTGTGACACAATATTGTTTTGTCAATAAATAAAAATATTTATGTATAAGAAGCAGCATACTTTTAGCGTAACAAACTGATACTTGAAGCTTTATTTGTTTTTGCTTTGATACTTGCACTTTATTTATTCACCTTTGACTCAAACTTCAGGCAAGTGACATTGATTTATTAAAGCGCTTTCATAGCGAGATTGAAAAACATCTGGAATTCACTTATCTTCGACCTTAGCAACCGTAAAGAACTAATTCAATCTACATACATTTCATATTCATATCTCTTACGTGCGAGTAATTAAATACCTACGCGGTTTCTATAAACTCTATAATGTTGATCTTTTGCAAATCGAATCTGAGGAACTACTACTACTAAAATATTGATTTCCACGCGGGCGAAGCCGCGGGCTCAGCCAGTAATAATAAAGACTGAAAATGATGACTAATCTCTTGTCATGAATATAGTATAAGCAATGTTAAAGTTAAGAAAATAAAATAAATACTGGCGACTTAATATTTTACATACCATTAACTTATACAAAACGAACTATAAAACCTAATGCATATACTTAGATCAGTTATTGTTATAATTTTGTTATACAAATTGTTCCAGATCTGTAGTATATTTACCTATGATAGAAACATACACATTTCGACCGATTGAGGAACCAAATACTAAGCGGAGAAATGTTACTAACAGTCTCGTTCCTGTTACTAACAACTACTTACCAGGACCTATCGTTACCATTAGTTAGTCGTTACCATTTCTTATTAACACTAACTGAATTCACAGTAACAATTCCAGTACCCACGTCCGTTCCGTACGTAACACGTTCCCTTTGATCTCGAGGACTACTCAGTGCCCACACAACATTCTGTCACCCTCGTTTTGTTGCGAACAATAGCGTTGAGTGCGAACACTTCGGTATTCTGTAATCGTAATTCTTTACATTTTAAAAGAATAATAATAATATCTTCGGCTAGCCTCATACACGGCGATTTGATTCGAAACTAAACCGAAGTTGTACGAAGTAACCCAATAACTGATATACGTACATATATACATACTTATTCATATCATCTTACGCCCAGACACAAAACTCGTGCCTATCCCATTAATATTTGTTCTGGATAGTAATCGAATCCAGAAACCCGGTTCCGCAGTCAGGGTCAATGACCACTGGGCCTATGGGCCAGCTGTTTTTGCATGTCTCTTTTAATGAATCATACATAATATTTTTAACACTGACATAAGCAAAAGAATTTGAATATTTGATCTTTTATCGTAAACATTTTGGTTGCAATAAATTTAATACCATAATTTACAGGTCCAAAGAACTCTATTTTCTTAATCAGTTAAGCAATTAGTTTCTCTTTCTGTTGCAGAGCTAGAGTGCTGTTTTCAATTCAAATTCTGGAAAAATTCGCCAAAAAGAATTTAAAGCACACTTAACAAAAACGTCTTTTAACTTTTAATATAAAGCATTTTGATCTTTCTCTAAATATTAACCTTTGAAGAATCTACTTGCAGCTACTTTAGGAAATTCCTTTTACGTTTATCTAAATAAAACTAGATATATTGAAATGGTTTTTAAATAAAATGTAAAGGTATACCAGAAGGAAATTCCCATTAAGATCACTGGAGCAACTATGACCTTATTAAGGTAACAGTTGTACTTGAAATAAAAATCTAATAATGAAGTGGAAGTATAACATGTAAAGAAATTTTATTTTAAATTTTTTGTTATAGCTACCTACCAATATCTTGAGTAAGTATAAAAACAGTTATCTTGAACTCTGGTACAGTACATATAAATAAGTAGGTACATATAAATAATAGTTAGTTATCTCAGACTTATCATTACATGTATGTCACGTAAGTAACCGATCATCGCGTCTCAGTCACGACTAGGTCGGTTACGTTTAACTCCGCCAAGTCCCTACGCGGGCTGCATTACGCAGTTGCCAAACAACATCCATCGCTATGTGCAAAATCGTTGCCTTTGATGTTTTGAGTGGCACTCAGTGAGTATGTCTGGCGCGATTTCTGAAAGCTCCCCCAACTCACCTTGCCTTATACTTCAAAAGCTATGATTCGCTTTTACACCTTAGATGGCGTTAGATCCAGAAAGGACTGTGAGAACAAGGGCCTCCTTTGAAGTTAAAGTCGCTAATTAAAAATGTAGCAGTTACTTAATTACTGACTTCTATTTACTAGCCCTGTACCTTCAGACAGTTTAGTACGACGGCAATAGGTACTAAAGACGGTGAACTTTTTGACAGAAGTAGAATTAAGTAATGTTCTCTAAATGGATAATACGAGAGGTTGGTCACAGACTCAATGTTACTCTTGAAGACAAAGGTGGTCGCGTCTAGTTTATACGTGGCCCGGCATCTATACCCTTCATACCGAAACACATTCCTTCATTTTAAAATCGAATTACGCAAGCGAAATAACAACGGACCAACATTGAAGTTACAACGAAAGCTTAAGATACCAAACAAATTAAATCCCAAAATCGCAAACTATGTAATCGAGGTCCGACATTTGTCTAACAATGGGCCCGGCTATTGTCTCGGGTAATGTTGCCGACCCTCATTGTTTCGCTAAAGAAGCAGCCCGCGGGATTGCTCCCTTCGGAGACCTCACAATGATCAATCTTCTCAACTTCGAAGTTTATGATCTCCTGTCTCTCAACCGTATTGTTCCTAGATGGTAGACAAAGTTACAATTCGTCTGATATTATGATATCAAATTTAAACAAATAATCACTATCATCATTATATTAAAACGTGAAGGAAATACTTTGTACCCTGTTTACGCTAATCATGCGCACGGAGAAGTATGAAATTTGACACAGATAAAGTTTATATGGAGAAGTCTAGAATGCCGGTATTTCTTTAAAGAAAACATTACCCACATTACCATGCGTGTGACAATAAACACACACACACATGAAAATAAAATGAAACGTTCATTGTTTATATTTTTTGTTTGTGTTCAATGTCAAACAAACAAAAAGTCGAAAGAAATGGCAAAGAATTCTTTTAAATACATACATTACATTACAAATAAAACTCATTTATGGTACCATTCGTGTTTTTTAAATAACTTGAAAATCAATACATAGATTTTTTTTATGAAATGGTATGGAAACATAATTAATCGATTTCATTAACTACATTGGATTTTCGGCCGCTAAGGGACGGTTAGTATTTGTAATTTAATGGTAATGGTTTAACATTAACATTTATATGGACATCATTGTACTATAAAGTATAGTTCATAGGAAGCGCTTATGAATATCAGCTCACCCACCTAAATAACGTAACACCTCGTTTAATATCTGAGGTGAAAATGAAACGACGCATAGGTCCTTACTGTAAAATGACAAAAGTTCTTACTTGCACATCCTTCGTTGCTTCATCATCTGATTCTAAGACTTATAAAGAAGCCTAACATCAAAGAAAATCAACGAACAAGCCCCACTTATAACGGAGAAATGACAGAAGAGGATGTACTTGTGGGTCTTAAAATCTATTGATTCTCGCGGCTATACTTTGTATATCATATTTTAAGTAAGCTGTATCACTGGTAGGTGTCGGCTAGCGAATTTCAAATTGAACGATGAAATGAAACATTGCATAATATCTTGGGACATATTCATACATTGCCATCTGAGTCCAAATTAGCATGTAATATAATAACTAGAGATCTGACGAATATTATGTATATTGTGTAAATAATTTTCAAAGTGGAAATTCAACCCATAGCGCCAGGCCTAGTTTTCAAATTCACTATCCATGGGAGTAACAGGTCAGTCGAATGGGTCAGATTCATCTGCAATAGTCATCCTTGACAAGCGTTCTACAGAAGAGTGTACGTACATTCTTATCTAGGAAATCTTAGATTTCACGGACGCTCCATCGCACTCAGTTTTACAAGAGCTTAGAACCCAGAATTCTCAATATCAGAACATCGTCGTCCCTTACCTAAAAAGCCTTCTAATCAAAACGGCTTCACTCATGAAGTGGCTTTTAGAAGATCAAAGCATCAAAGCCCATGAGACTAGAGCGGCGTAAATAATATATTAGTTACCAAAGGGGAAAGGTTTATGAACCATGATTTTTGAACTATGGTCAAAATTCATCATACATACACATACATAGATGGAAAAATTTTCTCACTCCTTACTTGGTGGCTGCAAGGCTCCTGTCATTTTACATTCATTAGTAAGTATATATGATTAAGCAAGTTGGTAAATAATAAACTACATAGGTATTTGGTGCAGTAGTAATAAAATAGGGTGAAAGTATTTAAATTAAAACTAATTGTCCAATACAAGGAGGATCACTTTATTTCTGTATAATTTGCTACAACTTTAGTCTTCATTTTGAATTTGTTATCCATATCCTTCATTTGTATTAAACTTCGAACTGAAATTGTAAGTAAAATTTAATAAGTAAGTATTAGTGATTTTCCTGCAGTATTTATTTAATACGAAAGCGCCAAATTTTGAGATGTAAGACTACCGTAAAAGGGAATACTTTGTTGTTGTTGTTTGTACTTTTTTATGTACTTATCTTTTATGTACAACATATTATATTTATAATAATACTCGTATATTGTGTTATACAGAGCAATATATTCATTAAAAAACCTTACCGACTTCAATCCATTATCATACCTGGTCTAATAGCTATCCTGTTGATAAATTGATTGAATTTCTTTGACACAATATCTACAAGGGTCATATTGCCATACCATATATCCATAGCGCTATTAGGTAACCATTTGGACAGGGTATATTCTTCTGAAGATTTCGTAGGATCTGCTGTCAACTGAAACCTCCTTGCACCTACTACGGAAATTACACTTACTATGTTAACTATCAAAGCAGTATTTAAAGAATGTATTATTGTCATTGTTCTGGGCTCGACTTCACTGCTGATTGAGGTTAAGTAAAACGGTCAGCTTTAAGTAAAGCAAATTCAATACAACATTTTGATTTCATGTATACGTCCCGGTATTATTCTCTGTGCGGATATTGTTGAAACTTCTGCAAACAACAGTCTGTTTTGGGAAAAAAAATTGTTTCTTTTTTATTTCTTTTCTCTTTTCCTGTGACTTTTGTTATCACGTGCCTGGACAAGTTTTCTAAAATGTTATGCATGTGCTGCTTACAGGGTGTTACATAGATTCGTGCCGTTAAATGGCCTTATTTCCGTAACTTACTCTTGCCGCCGTGGCTGTATTAACCTTGCCCTTTCATTTGATAGCCATAAGTGTAGAAAAAATAACTAGTACGCCATCTTGGATAATCTACCATAGATGCCATGGAATTAGAATGGCGTCACATAGCTGAGCATGCATTGTCATCCAAAATGAACACCTCACACTCGGTTTCCTTATGTATACCTAGGTACATGTGTGATGTAATCTTAGGCCTTAAAACTTAATAACTAAAATAAATAAACTAGTCTTTTACCTTTGTACGACTAGCTGAATTTCAAAGATAAATGTAGGATACAAGAGATATATAAAAATATTATTTTCAAATCATATTATCGTTTAATTTTATAAATGAAATATTATTTCAGCACCTTGGGGAATACTGTAAGAAATAGTAAGATCCAATCTGCTATAATTAATGTGACTATAAAATATGGCTCATCATTAATTTAATATTTAATAAATTGGTCAATGCATCTATAATTACCGATTACAAACATTTTTATAATAAAACAATGACAATCATTCTAAAAGTTTATTTCAACATTCTCTTTACATTAGAACAATAAAGAACTTTCTTATTATTCCTTTAATATTGCATGTTATCTGTAAAATAAATCATTTATAATTAAATAGATGCAATACACTAAACTTTAGTGTATTACATAAAACATGTAATACACTAAAGTTCTTTTACAGACTAATCGGCTCGTATGCGAACCAGGTTGGTATTATCCCTAGAACTACAAGATCAAAGAAACATAACTAACAAACTTATTAGTTAAAACTTAATAGTTTTATTAAATCTATGCTTGAAATTGCACAATGTAGGATTCTAGCAAGTAAATTCATTTCGGGTTAAGTTTACAGTGGGTAATAAGATACGTCAGTTACCTCTAATGTTTACGATTTTGTCTATAGCCTTTGCACCAACATTCCATAATTCTCTGGCAATCAGACTCATAAGTGTTCGATTTGAGTAAATAAAATCGACAGCTCTTTCCACTAAGTGATCGGATGTCCTGATGTCATCTTTTTCAATCTTCTTGTACTGCTTCTTAAGTTCTTTTACGGTTTTAAATGAGAGCGTCTGGCCTTTTAAGAAAATAATGAATAACGTCGCAAAGAGAACAGCTCGTGGTAGCATTGTTAACTAAATCCTTTGAGGATAAAATGACATCCACCTTCATTTCTATGAGGTTCTCTGAGATACTAAAGTTAGTGTATATACTGAGCATTATTTTATTCGTAAAGTTTCTAAAAAATTTTATATTAGAATTTAGTGAAAAATCTCGTTCTAAAATTAACACATGGACGAATTTACTTTTTATTATGATTTGAAATAAATATTTAAAATTAAATAAAAAACAAATATTTACTGTTCTTATCCGATTCGTGAACTTAGCCAACATCAGTCAGATATATGCTACAGAAAAAGACATATTAGTAATGGACTACAAATTAACAGTTCAATTTATATTTTTCAAGGGCATCTTTAAAGTACATAACCGTAATAATAACATTAATATTATCACATTTAGACACCTCTCCGAATTACATTATGGATTAAACATACAAATATAGAGTAAACTTTGCAATATCTGAAATATTATGTATTCACCAGTGTGCGCACATCCTAACATTTTGTTTCCTTGGAACGAAACAAAGACCATCATATGCAACTTGCTGATTGTTTATTTCAATTATTCTTGGGATTGTTTAGCAAATGTTGGTATGCTTCAGTAGATTTTTCACTTTAGTAGATGGAACGGTATCCAAGTTGTTGTACGAGACATTACTTCGTAACTTGTAAAAATCAGAAAAAAAGTCAGGTAGTTGTATTTAATATTCAGTTAATTGTATTTAATATAGCTGACCTTGAAATGACAAATGTTTTAATGTTTCGGTTTTCCAGATATAAAAGTGTTATAAATTATAAATTATTATTGCAATAGTATTAATTACTATTGCATAAATTTTTAGGTGATTTTCAGTTCATTCCATCAAATTTACCTTAAGCTAATGTTGCTACAACTAACCGATGGACAATCACTAAACCTGAACAAGCTCTTTCCGGGCTAATGGAAGTGTCGATAATGTTACAACTATTGTGTTCTAATTAATAATTAAAATTACCGCGTTGCATTGGGTGAGACATCGTAATACTAAAACACCTTTTAGCCTGCCTCTGCACTAATGGAGTAGGTGCTCCAGTATATTAGAAAGGAACGCACCAGTGTTTCCTGAACACGGGGCCCTTGTGGGGCTCTTGAAGGATGGCACGAGTCTCATCATCTACCTGCTCGTATTTGTGATGATCCCTATGATGCCCTACATCTCGTCTTCCGTCCTGGGTTCGGTCACTGACCGGTTTGAACACTACCACCTACCTCTCTCAGTCAAGATGTTTTATAACTAAGTACATTATTATGCTAATACACAATGAACATTTGAATGTTTGCCTGGTTCAAACTCCTGATATAGTACCTCGGTATAATAAATCAATTTTCTACTATGTATAATAACAGACATGAGTATAATAACAATTAGTAGGTATTACTAATAGACGTATTATGCAAAATGGGTTAGAAAGACAGAAAAATAGTATTTCCAACACATAATATTTTAATATTTTCCACAAGGAATCCGTAGAAAACCTTAGGAATTCTTTTACAATAACAGAGTCTATTGAAACAATAGCGGTAAAACATCTAAAACCGCTGATAGAAAGTGAATAACTTGACTTCCTGATAACAAAATAATAGGATCCATTGTATCCCGAGAGAAAAGCATAAAAAGAATGTATCTTTATTTATATTTCTTTCCTTTTATTTCGTTTGAGACGTTGTCAAGCTTTCCTTTGTTCTAAATGATTTATAAAGTCTTACAACATTTCAAGACACAAAACATTAAAATAAAAGTAGTTAGTAAGTTGTCAATAGAAATAAATTTGCACCTATTTTTTTTTGTTCATATATCCGATACAACCTAGTTATGTTACAAGATAGTACAACACCTTTATAGATTTATAAGACTGGTATACTCGACTTTTGGGTATGAATGTTTTCTAAGATGTAAAGGGAACATTTACAAAGTATGTTTTCCTAACAAGAATTCTCTACCAAATACATTATGATATGGGACCGATTGCTTGTCATGACAATATTTATAAAATGTTGCCACTAATGATCACTAGAGCTCACGTGACATGCTATTGCTTAAAATGATATACATATAGTTTGCGATATATCAGCTCGTTTTAACTTATTACTTTCACTTCTTCCTTTTATTTCTTCAAAACATCTAATTAAATATTTAAGTTATCCACCAAACACCACCAAGTTATTCATGAGATACATAACTTGTTTTGTCTCTTGTTAATAGTAATTTTACGCGTAGAAATGGAGCACTGTCGCTTCTTAAAACAGAATTAATTACACACTAGCTGTGCCCGCGGTTTCGCCCGCGTGGAGATCAATATTTTCCCGTAAATGAAACATTTGTCATCGATAATGCACTCCTATCAGTCATAGCGTGATGTTATATAGCCTATGGCGTTGAAGAAGCTAGATTTTGAGATTTTTTTAACAAACAGTTTTTATATTTCCTAAAAAATATTTTTTGTTCTTAATAAGTGTCCTATGTTACTTCTAACACCTCCAGGAATATGTGTACAAAGTTCAATAATGATCGGTTAAGTAGTTTTCGCGTGAAAGCGTAACCAACAAACTTACATTCACATTTATAATATTAGTAGGGATCTTGTCGACGTATATACCTAAGTTGAATATGTGATAGAATTGCAATTTAAACCTACTGGTTACGAGACACTTTTTCGAGAGACTTAAGCAACTTTTAAGAGACAAATTAGCTACAAAAGTTAAATATCAGTAGCGGAATACAAAGTTCTGTCAGCGAATCTTTGGTTAGCTATTAAATTATGCCAGGCCGTTGGTTTAGCATAATTTACTTAACTACTCAAAACCTAGGATGGTGTTAAAAAATGCTTCCCGAACTTCGATAAACTGAATGGAAGTGAAATTTAGTGCAAGAAGTATTTTATGATTAGCACAAAAGTTGCATTGCACTTGACCCCAAGTTGTACGTGGCTCAAACGGAAACCTACGATGGTTATCTGTATTGGATCTCAGTATCTTTTCTCTATATTTTATTTCGTAGTCCATAATTGACTTAATTACTTTTAATAAAGGGTAAATTAAAGATATTTTCATTCGGCCAGAATTTAAAAGCAGACAAGGCCCGCAGTGCACTTCTCTAAATGCTAACAGAGTTACATTCGCCTGAATGGAGCTTGTTAGTGATGCATTTATTTGCGTTCTTTCGCAAATTTGCATTTCACGAGCGTTCTGAATAACAAATTTACTTATCCTTTTTTTGTTTACATAATAATATGCTACTTTTCGATTTTACTATGTGTTACACTGTTTACACGAATTGCGAGAAGCAATTACAGATTATAAATAAGAAGTCTAGTAATCGTATTCGCAAATACGCCTTGTTTTAATTTATTTCATAGAATCGATGTACTTATCATTTCAAAATATATTTAATAAAGTAAATTATAAACATTTCTTAATTTACAAATGACACTTGCATGTAGATTATTACGATTCAAACTATGTAGTTCAGTCAACTTACATGTCTCATTAGGGTGCTATATAATATGTAGATACCGTTCAAAGATTAGACATTATGTATATTCGGATACAAACCAAAATATCGGCCAAGTGAGTTTTGCAAATGTGAGGCGCCAACTACTGTTGCAACTAAGTACATCAGAAGCTCTGGGTTTGTATCAAAGATGTGGTAAACGGTAAGTTAAAGTATGCGCAACGCACGAGTACTTATGAGCTCGATTGTCGCTCTCATATGATTATTTCATCAACATTGGATCACTTTCTATATGATAATCCACTTGAGCACTTTGAAAGTATCATAGTTATGAGAAGCGCTCATAGTACCAACACGAGCACGATTGCATTTATAAAGTGATATTAATAAGAGATAAAAATTTCTCTAATCAATCACGAAAAATTAAAAAATAAAACAAATTTTAAGAGATCGGAATGTAATTAGGATTAGAGAAAAAGTATAATTTTGAGGTGAATGTTGTACATATTGGACTAAAGTTTTCTTTATTTCTATACGCACAGCACATTCACATTATTCCATTCATCTTAGTTAAGATCAAATGTAGAGCTTTTTAGGATAACTTTTGACATGAAGTTGAATGAAGACGTTGATATTATCTTCAGTTCTGTCAAGTTCAATTTACTGATTTGATCTCGTGAGAATAACTGTCAATAACATTGATACATGTATCTATCAATGTCTATTTTATACTGGTTACAACTTGTAATAATATTTCATTCGACGGTTGCTGTCATCGATCTAGTTAAGTAAAACTTGTATTTAAAAAGAAAGTACATAGCTTAAAAATGTTTGACAGAAAATATTCGTATTATTACAAGCTTTTTATTAACTTGGTATGCATGTATGTAGGTAGTTTGTTATAATAGAGGCAAATACATAAGGTTTAAGGCTATAAGTATTATTTTATATTTTTAATTAGGAAAAAATATAGTAGACATGTGCGACCAAGGGATAAAATACGATACAATAAACTGTCCACAGCATAACTTGAAAGTTGAACGTTTCAGATAACTACCTATATTTATAATAAACTTTGCGGTAAACAGAAACAGAACGAGAGAGTCAATTGACTCCTTTATTAAATTAATTAAAACCGGTACAAAAACTATAATTTCTGCGAATTTGTCCAGGGATTTGTTATATAATTAGATCCTGTATAAAAATTGTTATTTAAATATTATGAATAAACATTATCAAATTGCGTAATATAAATATAATGCATTTCTCTTTATCATAAAATAGGGTTCTAATTTTAAAATCGTATATCGCTACAAAAACTGATAAGCCCCTAAAAACTGATAAATTTCAAAAACTAGCAAGAATTGTTCAAGTTTTACGATCCTGATTCCAAATTTTTCTACATGATATGCCTGTAGATTTCGAGTAAAATCGATAGACGGACAAGAAAAAATTATGAGGGGTTTCGTTCCGTGTACATATAAGAGACATCTACCCAATATAAAAACAAACACGCTAAGTCTCTTTGTAGTCCAAATATTCTCCGCCAGGTGACGCTTTTCATATCTTTATGATAATGAAAATTTGATGTTTTTTTATTACTGGGTTATTGCATACTGCATTGTATTAAATAGTGATGTCATATAATACTGGATTATTCTATTATGTAGTCCTGCATTTGATAAGAACAATATTTCAATATTTAGTTAGAGCCATCTTTTGAGTGTTTCTTAAAAATAAAGTTAATGTAGTTATATTACTGCATCTGTATTATACCAAAAGATGACGCTGTATCTTAAATATTATTTGTTAACAATAAATATTAAGTTGTATTATTGTTACCAAGTAAACACATTAATAACTAATTTCGCATTAATTAGTTTTTAATGGATTTGACTGTTTCCTTTAACAAATATCTATACTTATAATAAATCTGTAGAGAGGTCAATTCTGTACATGAAATATATTTCCAAAATAATAGGGGGGGTGATAATGGATGCCAAAAATGCAATCAGTAAAATTTCTGTCTGTCTGTGTGTCTGTATAACCGTTATAGAAACAAAAACTGCTCGACGGATTTTAACGAAACTTGGTACAATTATTTTTCATACTCCTGAGCTGGTTATAGCATACTTTTCAGCACGCTACAATCAAATCATCCATTAAATAGTGGAAAAATACTGTTTTATACCCGTGCGAAGCCGGGGCGGGCCGCTAGTCGGCACTCAAATTATGAACGCGTATTTGTTTGTCCTTTCACGTCAAAACTGAACATTGTATCGATGTGATTGTTAGCATGGAGATAGTTGAAGGACTGGTTAGTGGTGTAGGTAAATTTTTTCTCGAAAATATATGTCAGTTCGATGAGAAAACACACATAAATAAGCGCGGCAAAGAAAGAAAGACTTTATTGGACGGATGGCGTTGTGGACGCAAAGTAAAATATTTTAAGGTTTTTAAGAAATTGGACACCGCTAACGCTTGTAACTAAGGCCATTTTCCTCCAGAGGCAATTAACGTGATTGTGCGCGAGGGAAATTGAAGCGGTTTCATTTCTTACCACCCCAAGCACCGGAAACCAAGCAACTCTAATAGTACAACCTCTTAACAGAACTCTCCAGCTGATTAAGTGGGGGACTACCCATATATTTGTATATATTTAATGAATAACAGGATTCCAAATTATTTTTTTTTATTGAACTATCTTTTTCAAATAAGAATTACCTTTGAGGAGCTCATCGTAACGACAAAGATTATCTCAAAATAAGCTGCACACCATGATAATAATAATTAATCAGAATCGAGAACTATCTTCAATGCACTCAAATCGACAAAGTATTCGACTATTCCGTATAATTATTGGGGTTGTTCAACTCTGAAGAGATAGCGGAAAATATATAGGCCTGTCTAATTGTAACAATTGCGCGGCCCTCTGAATTTAGCGCTTCGATTAGCAATGTACCTCATAATAGCATATCTAACACGTCAATCTCAGAGTTACGACCAGTTCACAAGACGCTAGGGTCGCGCATTATTATTAAATCTATACGGACCCGTCAAGGTAGAATGCGAGGATGCGGTCACTTGGGAAATTACTGCCGCAGTGGCCGGCGATTCGTACTTGTCTAGTAAGCCGCGCCCGTGTTTATCATATATAGAACCTCCTGCCCTCATCATTAAATCATCACATTGTTACGTTGAATAAACTCAATACTATATTAACATTGTCGAAGAAAGTTGCAAGAAGTAACCCTGTTTCCAACTTTCATGAACCATTTTCGAAAAAAGATCTCAGTGTCTCTTGTAAATTGTTAATGCGTTTTTAATTTAATTCATTAATGCGTTAATGAATGATCAGTTTCTAATTTAATTCGTTAATTCATTAACAAATGGTGATATCTTTTTTTTTGCCTTGAGCTAACGGTTGACAGTTTTATTCCATGCCAAACATTATGTGATGCAATTTTGTATATGTTCGTAAGGGAATTCTTAGCCTCTGTTATTTCTGTTCGTATTAAACGTTAATACGAGTATTTCCTGAGAACTAAACGGCAAGAATAATATTCTAGCTTTTCGTACACAAGTTTAATTGGGCTACAAAATTCTACTTAACATTTTCGCCGAACAGTCGTAGGGGGGTGAAAAGATAGCCAAAACTATCTATCAACCAACCCAGAACAATGGAGCGCATCGAAAAACGGATGGGTCGAACCATAAAGCTAAAGGCACACTAATATGACACCTACATTAAATTCCCTGGGTCCGTTTATATGTGATTAACTATATTTTTCCGTTTTTGCGACACTTGTCATTGCTGCTACATTCCTATTAGTCAGCGTGATGTTATATCGCTTATAGCCTTCCTTAATAAGTGGACTATTAAACACAAAAATAATTTTTCAATTTGAACCGCTAGTTCCTGAGATTAGCGCGTTCAAGCAAACAGACTCTTCAGCTTTATAATATTAGTATAGATATTAGTATACGAGTAGATAAGCCGGCTAAGGGTTAACTAGTAATAAATTGAACAATTCCACACACGCTATCCGTTTCCAAATAAGACAACTAACGCCTGTGTTATGGTAACCGGGCAGCTGTTAAAAAACAACTGTTTGTCCTGTTTGGGAATCGAACCCACTATTTTTGGGTGTCTAACCTAAGCATCTCAACCAGTCGACGTACTAAGAACTAGGTACTAACTATGAACTGTTATATTTTGTAACATATCCATTTCTCGATATCTATATATTAATACGTAAAGCGAAAACTTTGGACCCCTTTTTACGAAAATTGCGCGCACGGAGGAGTATGAAATT
>DWGJ01000510.1:0-29357 GCA_018246895.1 Aspitha aspitha aspitha | reverse complement strand
CGTAGTACATGTTTTAATCACCAGAGGACATTACTATGTAGTGAGCTAATATTATTTTGATATATATATTCCAACAGTTCAATGATAGAACACAACACATACACAAGTTAAATATTGCGACCTATGTTTAGAATTCCGTGTACAGTTAGGTGTACGTGCATTGCTTACGTACCTACTCTCGATCGAGCAAAGGCCGTTCGTTCCCTGTCGTCGTCAAGGTGACACTCGTGTGCCGTCGGTCGGTACGAACACCGTGTGCAATGCCCTTTACTTAGACTGCGGTCCTATTCCATTAGACGCGAATTACAAATAAATAAATAACCGGGGTCAATTCCACACATGGCTGTCTGTTCCCGAATTAGGCAATTTAATGCCCGTGTTATGGTGACCGGACAGCTGGTAAACATACGTATATACATATGATATAGTACTTACATAGATATTTTTATTACGCCCAGACACAGAACAAACAAATGTGATCATCACACAAATGTTTGTCCCGGGTGGAAATCGAACCCACGACCTCCGGTTTTGCAGTCAGGGTCTCTAACCACACGACCACGAGGCCAGTCGAACATAATTTTATAATGATAACATCATAGCTTGATACTATTCATCATTAGAATTTTTTATTATTACAAGGAACGATCAATTGTAACTCGTATAATAATTTAAAATGTAATATTATAACAGCAATAGCACCCCAAACATCCCTTTCTATTAATGCAGGGGCAACATAATCAGCCCCCGAGGGACAAGCTCTTGTAATTAGCGGCTGTTCATTTCTTAATTTCAATATTTAATTACAAAGGAAACTCGATGACTGCTCGGAAGAAAGAGACGTCATCCTCAGAAAGACTCGAGAGCCGTTTCATTTTATTTGTTGGAAATTTACTGCTGATGCCGGCTTCTGTATTGTTACTTTGTTGCATCGAAAGGGTACATATGTATCTCAACACGTATAGAACATGAAGTTCGGGTTTTACCTATACATTTCAATTCAATACATTGTATATTGTATAATAAGCATTTTTAAATGCATATTTACTCTTAAAACTAGCAGGTCCTATTGTAAGACGATTAGTGAGTAAAAAAAAAATTGAAATCCCATAACTGCCCAAAATCAAAACTAAACAAAATATATTATTATATAAAATTAAAAAAAAATTATAGGTAGGTACCTATATAGATGTTATGGAAACCCTGTCAATAATCATTCTTATTGTATACATTGTATAGGTACGTCCATGTATAGAACAAAGCAGATTTCCTATTCTCAATGCATATTACGTAACATTAATAGCAATTCTTTCATTTTAGCACGGAATGAATCAATGTAACTTTATCTCGTACGCCAGCGAGCCATCTCAAGATTTTCCTTTGTCGTGCCCTATTGTCAGACTGGTAATAGCTCTAGACATATTAGCGTTTTATTTCATTTCTCCTGTCGTTACAAAATTCCCTTTTCACGTTACTCACAACTTTCACGATAATATCGAATTAAACGTGTACCTATAAATATGAATTCACCTTACAACATTTTATGTCTCTGATGCGAATCGGCAAAAAGGAAAACTAGTAAGGGATTGAAGAATGAACAAAACAAAATATTAATGATTTCCCTTTGTCGGTGTTTTTCATTTCCCACTTTACATTGCATTGGTGGCGAATGGTGCGTTTGGCATGTTTTGTTCAGACTCTTTGACGGGTGTTGGTTTGGACGTGCCATTCACGCGGCCTGTATTGAAGGTCTGTTTTGTTGTGTAAAATTATACAATTTTGGACAAATGACCGGACTCCTGCCTGCCCCGCCACGCCCAAGACCATTCAAATCAAATTGAGAATAAAATTGTTTTATTTTTGACCATAAGTGAAGTGCATTTTCATAAAAATGTTAAATATCCATAATGAAAAATATGTATATGTAGATTTATCTACATAAAATTTTAAGTTTATATAATATGTATTTAACACAGTTTATTATGTGAACAATAATATCCCATAGGATGTAACGAAAGAATTAAAATGAAAACGACCAGTCATTCTGCGGATATTAAACATTATCTATATTTTTTCCCCGGCGCCTTTAACATTTAACCTACACAAAGTCTTTAGAAGCAATTAAAAGTTCTCTCGTGTTGGAACTGATCTAAGTTTATTCGGTTTCCGAATGGAATACAATTTTGGTCCTTTGTATATTTAATAGTTTTCGTAGATAGTGATACGCTTCATCAGGAACAATGAAAAAGTTTTGCTACCGTTCCCGCCAATGCATTTTTATTACAAAAAATACGGGTTCCTAAAAAGGTACACTACCTGGTAAGCGCCACATTTGTTGCTTTCTAAATTAATTTCATCTAATTCTGGCTACAAATAGTGCCGAGTCATATAGTTATGCCATCGGCGGCTTTTAACTGTTTCAGAGATGAAAAAATAAGAGGCATATGTTTCATCGACAACCATTAAAAAGACACTTGAAAGATAAATGTAGCTTTATTTTTACGTTTGTAAACTACAAAAGTAGAGTTGAAAATACAATGCAAACAAATGGTCTAAGAAAGTCAAGCTATTATTAGATCATAATCGTAGATATCGGTATGCAAGAGTCGCCTGGCAATCAACTCTTCGTGAAACTACCGTTACTTCGAAATTATTCATAGAATAATTTCATAAACAAGAAAAATTTATGTTGCGTGCGTTCTCATGTTTAACTTCATTCTGTATATTCAATAAAAATTGAAAATAATGAAAACAAACAGCGGAGATTTGAAACAGAATAGAGTCCCGGACGTGTGATCGTTTAGTGTGGAACAAAAATAAACGTTATGATTTGTTAAACAGGTTATTAGAAAAACATCGGCGCTGTCGACAAGGAGTAAGGAAGTAGTTTAACAAATACGGCCAAGAGTAAACCGTTGTAGTCGCGCGTATTCCGTACAAGAACTATTCATTGTTTACGATAATAATTTCTACAGATTTCAAAAATAGAACAATATTAAGAATTTTTTGCTTTACTATGATAGCGCAATCTATTTCCCTTTAAATAGATTGTTATTAATTTAAAATATAATTTACACACTTTGTTAATACGGGGGCTCAATGATCTATAATACTACAGCCGACGCATATGATCGGCATTCATTTAAAAATACTAACGGGAACTTTAAAGTAAACAGAAGTTATTCATAAATCAATACGTAATAGTTACATTCTGACGCTATGTAAGTACGTCTGAAAAATCTTTTGTTTGATCAGACTCGAACATCTGGATGTTGAACAGAAGTTCATAATAAAATATGATGAAAAAACATGTTAAGTCCTTTTGTATCGACCGCTTCTGTTTGTTCTAGGCTAGGAGTAAAATGTTTTGATACTTTTAAATATTTTAATGTCTATATATATGTAAAATGTTATTTATAAAGGTACGTTTAGTAGACCATACTTTTTACTATACTTGATTTACATAAGTTAGGTAATGTTACTCAATATGTATTATTCTTTCAATAAACTTCTAAATAAAAAGTAGAATATAAAAAATGTGCTCTAAGAAAACTAGGAGTACATACTCGTACTCGTATGTACATATACCTACTTACGAAACAGTGCCACATCTATCGTTTTTAGTTCTTATTATAATTCCCGGCAACAAGTTTATTTCAAATATCAAAACTGTTTGATTGTGCATCAATGGCAGGAGAAACGTACTTACGGCTTTACAGTAACTAGTTAAGATTTGTTTTGATAATACATCATAAAACTATTAAATATTGGATCGCTGAGTGAGAATACCAGCGCTCTTTTCACATTACAGTCCAAGTTACAATCGTAAAGCGACTAAACCGTAGAACATTTGAACACCAGACAATATTTTTATTAACGATTAACGCGATACGCGTCACGGTCCATAATTTCATACAAATATATAACCATACCAAAGACATAATAAAGTACAATTAAAATTCTTCGAAAAGCTTTTAACTTGAACCTCAATATACCACTGATCATGGCGTAATCGGTTTGTTATTTCAGCGTTTAGATGTTTAAACCTTGTTTTGTTGTCGGAGGCATGTGGGAATCATTGTATTGTGTTCTACATCCGGGTTACGATGAAGTCTTTCGCTCGCCATTTTAGACTGATTAGTTGCTTTATATTACGAGAGCGTAAACATCCCGATAGCCGATGGTTATCATTGAATTAGGAAATCCGTTTTTGAAAATATACTCGTAATATTAAAATTCATACGTTAGTAAATGGTCAATACTTGCCATCTATACCAGAGTTGGAAAAAAGACAACGAAAAAAATTTAGGGTTTCGGCTTTCTACGTTTAATTCAATAGTTAAGAACATTATCTTCTCCTTGACATACGTCACATAACCAACTTCCGTTCCCAGCTTCTCGGCGCCTTATCTCGAGCAAATATAACAAATTAAACTACTGTAATGTTAACACAAAAATATGTCTTTCTTTTCATCCTACGCAACAAAACAAATACACTCGTTCTGTTACATTAAGTATACTGAATCAAGAAAAAACAAGGCTTTATTTTACCATGCACAAAATTAGTTTTTTATATTATAGAAGTATATTGTAGGTTGCATATTTTATTGTATAGTATTTTTGTATATTGTAGAAGTAGTATGCTCGTTCTTAGGCCAGTAAATTTGAAATTGTTCAAACTGGAAAAACAATGCAAAATGCAGACCACTGATTAATGAAAGTAATAAATGCACGAGTTGTGCACGGATCCCTAGAGGAAAATTTGTAACAATTTTAAAAAGTACGAAATCTAAATGTTTATGTAATAATACGACATAACTGTTAATAAATTCAATGTCAAATGAATCAATTTGCTCCGTAACGTACTCGTAAGATATTTGTATGAACTTGTTATTCGTGGCTGACATTCCATTTAGCCAGGGCTGTCGCTACAGAGAAATAAGTTAATAGACTTAATCAATTTGCTCCAAAATGTACATGAGCATAAAAAACGTATTAAGGTGACTAGTCACGCAAAGAGAGCTGTCAAAACTATAGCTCTCACTTTACAGGGCTCCTGCTAACGGTTCATGACTGGCTCTCCAACAAAATACATTGTATGGATGACCTTTGGAGTTTCTCCTAATTATACACACCTGGAAGTATATCTATACATGATAATTGTGATAGATATGGTGACAGAAGTATCTATATTGATATCAATTTCATTTTTCCTCAAATTATGTACAAAGTTTATATCACGCAATGAATGAATTGTATTATGTTGAATGTATCAAATGAGTGTAAATTTAATTCGGTAAAATTCTAAGACTGTACTTTGCGTTAACAAGACGGTTGGGTGATGTCACAGTTTAGTAAATGAACCACTTGAACCAAGAAGATGGACCAATGAAGATTGTGGCTTAGTTATGGTTCGAATCGAATTCCCATCTTTGTACACGTCTTGCAATAATTTGTTCAAGCTATTTATACAAATACACTTTTATTTCTAATTCAAATTTATCGTCTGTCTTGGTGGCTTTCACATCTGTATCTATCAAAGTTCCGACTAACATTAACGAGCTCTGTCGGAAGTACAATATAAAATAATGCACACCAACGTTTAATTTCACCACAATGTTTTAATCCATCCGATTAATCAAAATGGCAGAAGTGCAGTCGAAATCCATTAGGTGCATTGTTGTGCACTAAATCGTGTGAGGTCAAACGGATGTGAGGCTCGAGCGTCGCGTGCCGCGGTCTGCGGTTGCCCGACCACAGCACGTGGGTCACTTTGCACTGCGCTACTCAACCTTTCGAATGGCCAAACAAAAGCGGTGAAGGGAACAGATTACATATAACAATACGTGTTAATTGTAGACAGTAGCTCACTGCAGCATAACAACACTTGCGCTACAGTCTGTATCTGGCTAAAAAGTCTGAATAGATGGAACAGAAAAACCGTATGGCGTTAAGCACGCTTAAAAATAACAATGACAAAACAACACAATAACGTCTTTTAGTATATTAAAAACGGTTGCATTCGCATATAACTACTTGAAATGCACCACAAATATTTTTTTGTTCATTAGATAGGTACTACGTGAAACTGTTTGTATAGAGGAATCGAATTAGTAACGTAGAATGAAATATTAAGGTAATGAATGTTAAATGTTAAGGTAATTTAAAAGAATGAAATGAGAAGGTAAGAAAAAAATAATTTAAGGTAAATAATTAAGGAAATACAAGCTTTGTGTTTCGTAGTTAAACAGTGGTAGACAGGACAATGGTATTATTTTTAGTTATATAAATATAGGTACCTATATGCCGATGACCTCTGTACTATTACTACAATGAAAATGCCTATATAGGTGTAAAATATTTTTCAAAGCTATATGTTACAGAGTTGAGTACCATTACTCCAGTAGCGACCCTAGATACCACTCCGCTACGATTATTCTCTCATTTGACATAATTATCTCTTCAAATTAGTATATTTAAACAAATACGTACGATCAACTGACATCAAACCGTCACGCCATCGCTAAAACAAATATACATAAATGTGTTTTCGTACGAAAAACAAAATATCTTAAGATATAAGAAGTTGAGAATGTCAAAACAATACTGTTGTAATGTTATGTTACATCCAAATATTTTATTTGTGTATTAATTCTAACTAGTTCTTTTTTAAGGTGCGCTGACAGCATTTCAGTGGTCAAGCAATAATGTACAGGCGTAAAAAAGGTATTAAAATAAAATAAATATAGAAACATATTTATAAGTTGTAGGAGTTACTTGTATACCTACATTCTTACATAAAGGTAAACTTGTAAAAATAATTTCCTACAGATCCAGGACAAAAACTCGTATATTTAGCACAATTATTTGTCCTGGACGGGAGTCACTACCTTTGGCTCAGCAGTCCGTTTCGTAAGCATTGGACTGGTTTGTAAATCTATGTTTAGTCCAAAATATTTCCCAACACTATCGAATCAATTGTTTGCAATTGCAGTCCACAAATCAAATCACCCCTTTAATTAAACCGTCGGCACTAAGTCAACTGTTACTATAGGCAAAACTAGCCGGCCGTTACTCTATTACACACGAAATAAAGTCGTGTGTAATTAATTTACTTTTACGACTGTCCCAGTTTATTTATTTGTAGGCACTAAAGATTCCTATATTTACATTACATTAGCACTGGTTTTAGGCGAACAGTACCTAAATAAGCAGAGTAAAAATATATAGCAAAAAGTTATGCGAAATAAGAATTTACTAGTGTCCCTCATTATGGGTGTTATGCCGGCACTAACTGCCATACCTTATATAAAATGATAAATAAAGAGAGTACCTACAGGTTTACATTTACTACTCGTAATAAAGTCTGGCACAAGCCTGATATCCCACCTACTTAATATCATTTTCATAACTCGCTTCATGACTAACTTTGTCTCCGAATACTATACAGAAGGTTCTTTTGGAGGGAGGAGAGTGTTCACCTTACTCAAACCTGACTCGGCTATTCAACTCCCAAGAGTCCCTCAGAATAAATAACAGCACATTTAACAGCAGAGGTCAATTCTAAAAAGCAAATATTAAATTGCAAGTCAAACAATTACACAGTCGCTTGTTTTCACTACCAGTGTATTAGAAAAGTTTACTTTGCCAGAATAGTAGCAGGTATTCATATAACGAATACACCGCTCTCAAACGTTTAACTAATTGACTAAGCAATTTAGGGTGCTGTTAGTAAATTAGTCTGTGGCGATTCTCTGCATGAACAACCTGTGCCTAGGTTTCCAATGAAATAATAATCGAAGCAGCGCGACGTCCATTCAATTATCCCTGAAAATTGAGTCTCATTAAAATAATAAAGCAGCCAGCGGCGAAATCAAATTGAACGACAACAAAAGCTTGTGGTAATTCGAAGCGACAGCGCGTTTTGCTCGCATACGATAAGAGATAATCAGTCGTAATGTTGGAAGATAGTTTTGGACGCCTATCACCCAAATCTTAGGCGTTCATACGATTAGAATAGCGACTTTAAAGGAAATAACATCCGGTACAGTAAATGTTTCAGTTGAATATATTTTAATATGTCTTGGAAGGGAAGACAAGTAGAATATTTACATTTTAACTGGGATATAATTAAATTATAAAACAGGTTATGCAAAAGTTAGTTTAACGTAAATTATGTTTATAGAAATCAAGTTATAGCCGCTACAGATTTACATGCAGCTTCACTAAAATAGTAACGAAAACCTACAAGACATTAATGAAATGACCTATATCTTTCATTATTGATAATCCTATAAAATAGAATCACCTTGTGTTAATATGATAATATGATTATCTTATTATAGTAGGATTTGACGGTACCTAGGTACATAAAGCAAATACAAATACAAGGCATAGGTCTTTATTTTATTTATGTCAATAAGCTATCCACTTCTACACATTTTTATGTAAAAGTGTATCTTTCTTGAAGAGTCTCTGATTTGGAAAATATGTACGCGTATACCAGTAGCACTAACGGATAATTTAATTAAAAAGTGCATTAAATATCCTTCTAATATCAAGTTTACCAAGCTTTTATACAATCCAAAAGTGTAAACTGTGATCTTGTGGTAGGTCTAGATATAGAATATCGTAGCAGAAGCCCCTGTTTGCACAATAATAGCGGTGTGGCAGCTTCTCAATGCAACCCCAAATGCAATTGTGTACATTCGTGCGCGTATTGAGTTACAGTAATGTTACAGAAACATTTGCATTTCCCTGTCAATTTACTACGAAGGTGATCGCACACTAACCTGTCAATTTGCATTCGTTGGATTAAGTTCGAAATACAAACTGTACAATCATTTTGTTTACAATGATTTTGTGTAAGGTGTTTTAGTATTCAATATTAACATAAAAACATTTCAGTTACTTTTTAATCATTTATCGACTTATGTATTTACACTCTGAATCTACCGAGGAATTGTTATCATTCGTTAAATGATTATTTTAATATTTAGAATCAGAGCCTCTCGTAACTATTTCATTAACGTAGGTAGGTACTCTTTTTGTCACACACACAGTTACATTAGTATTGAGGTGATAGTTTAAAGGAGTAAGTAACTAATAGGTTTGTCTGAAATCCATATTTTGCTTTCCCTCGCATCGGCTCCCCTATTTGGTGACCACTTGGTGACGCTGGCCGGCCATCCCGCAAATTGCTCTTTCCCAACAAAATTGTCAATAAAACTCATCTGATTCGCAGTTAAACAAGCGAACGACATTATTAATTTATGCTCTGTAATATGGCGCAAACGTTGGCGGTATCCCGTGTAAATTATTAATAGTGCTAGGGTAAAAATTAAGCTTAAATCGAATGGGTAGTTTCGACAACAACGCCCGTTTTATGTCTGTATGTGCAGATCAATTTGTAGGGCGATAACAGTCCACGAAATTGCCGTAATAATAATCTGCATAAATTGCAACAACGCTCCACATTCAACATTGTCGCATGATATAGTGGTCGGGGCTATAAAAGAACGTGCAATCGTAAAGGCTTAGTTGTAATACAAAGTTCCAGCAAAAAATGTTTGGACCGTCATTTCGACAAACAAACTTAGACTCTAAGAAACCATTATCGTAGTAACAAGCCGTAGTTGTCGTAGTAGTTGCAATATTGTAGTTGGATTATCTAAACGATGTTATAAATATGCAGACGGAATAACAATATACTGTAAAGGTAAGTATTGAAAAGCGAAAATCTCCCTCGTATCTTAATGTTATCTTAAGAGAAAGCGATTACACAAATCTGAAGAAGCTATTAATCCGGCTCGCTGCCCTCGAATGGCATCATGGTTTGTTTAATAAAATCGCGAATTTACATATCAAAACCTACAAAGGGGCATAATTGGACCCGATGACTTAGAAAACGTAGTGGGTGAAACGGGCGTGCCACCCCCAACAACAAACAAAGGAATTATACCCGCCTCAAGAAACTTTTAGCAATGGAAAACGCCTTAACAAACAGACGCGTGTGTATCTAATGAAATTCCTATGGTTGCATAACATACCCGTGTGAGCGCCGAGCGTTATTAGCAAGAATTATTTCTTAGGGTAAATCTTTGAAGGCGACTGCTCTTTCGGAAAAGTTGTTAAGAAAATGGGTTGAGATCTTTTCGAGATTTCATTAGTTTGTAACTATGCGGTGTGTTACGCGAGGCATTTAATTTATTGGGTAGGCGTAGCTGAGAGAACGAATGGGCAGCGAGCATTCGAAAATGGAACAGAATCGCCGAATCATCTCGCTTTGAGGCGAAGCCGCCGCGACATGATTCGTTAAGAGACAAATGTTTAGATTCAATTCCACCAGTTTTCTACGCACCAGTTATTAGTAACGGTATGCTTATTCCGCATTCGACCTGCAAGCTTTCGGTAGCCGCTCCCTACCGATAATTGGTTTTTATTTTTGTTATACATACTCTTAAAATAGGCAGTATTCATTGCAAATGAGTTCATTAAGGGAAACAGAATTTGAAGCCGATTAAGAAACCGTATTGGTGCGACGCCATTAATTTGAAGATTTTATAAAAGTAAATTGAATATCTATGATATTGTTTGAAGGCGGAAGTCCTGATCGGAATGTAACCTAAAGGTGCTTGAACTAGAAATTCTTGGCCAAGTGGGAGAACTCCACAATTCAGAAGCGAATCGAATCGCTTGGTGAATCGCTTCGAGTTACTCGTCGAAACCACTGCGATGGGAAAGTGAAGCAAAAAGTAGGGCTATTAATAGATTTTTAAATGGTATTTAAGGAAAGAGCAAAAAATAGAACTTGTTGTAATAGTTACGGCTGGTTTGCCACTGTTTACCATTATTGTTGTGACCGCGATGTCTGGCACCAGCGATGCCCTTGAACTTTAAAGCATTAATTTACAGATTAATTTTAAATGTATTATCACTCCATTGATTATGTAATTGCACAACAAATGATGTTATTTATGAATGCAGCTTTTTTAATTATTATCATCATTATCACATCAGTCTGTATAGCTACTGTTGGAATAGCCTTATCCCAGGCTGTGCCACATTAAAAGTTTCTAAGCCAATCTCATCCAGCCTCCACCAACTGCCTTCTTAAGGTCATAATCTAAATGAAACTCTGTAATTAATATCGATTTCAAAAAACTATCTGCATATCTCATAGCACAATGAAATGGATTCGCGCATTCCGCCGTCTTGTACGGCTCGAGTGCCATCAATCCCGAAGTCGTCAGCGCGGCGACGTTGTATCAATTGCCTCGCGTCGCGATGAATTATCGAATCTATTAACTCGCGAGACTGCCAGATTCCAGCCGACCGTAGACTTACCAACCAATAGACGTCCCCAATAGCTTTCTGTTTACTTATTATGTGATGTGGAATTTTAATAAGAAGTCTTATTTACATTTCTAATGATTAACTCCGATCGTAACTTCGATACCTGTTGTCTATAAAGCTATGGACTTAACATTGACTTAGTTCTGTTCTGTCACTAGTCTTTAGTTCTGTCACTAGTTAGAAAATTTCTGCTGTGTGTTGCTTTTAAGAGGCCATGAGAAATAAACCATGGATCTCAATACTGTTCTCTATTTTGATTACTGTTCAAAATACGGCTGTTTAATATTGCTTACTATACATATTTTAAATACCTAATCGACCCGTCCCTTAACCATTTTGATTTAGGCGTATAGGCTATAGGTAACTGACTTATAGTGTCCACAATAAGAGACATTAAAAAAAAAACAAGACTTTCAATAATTACATAACTGTTACAGATCATACAATTGAGTTAATTGAATTTGTAATCTGTGGACAAATAGAATAAATGCTATAAATGTGAGTCTTTCTGTAATTTATCAACTCTACAATTTGCAGCCTGAAGTAGACAATTTGTACTAATTATAACGCGCGAACGACGTGAAATTGTATTATCTTTTACATGGCATCGAAGTTCCAACAGGGAACACCGACTACCATGAAATTGTTTGTTTTGTTTTCCTTGTCTGCGTTTTTTTGGCCGCATGCGGCTCTTAATGACAACTTACATGCATAAAAGCCATTTGAAAATTTATTTAGTATTCTTTCATGTCTGTGCTGACGACTGTGCGAGTTGTGTACGCAAGATAATTATCATAGGCAACAATGTAAAACACTCAAGATTGCAGTGACGATCTTTCTTCGCGATAAAACAAAAAGCAATAAGATGTAATCAAAAGATCAAAAGAATGGGACTCCTCGCCGATATGCACACGTGCATGATTGTGTGTATGTGTAACCTAACACGTGACGGAACAAAAGCTGATGACAGACAGAGAAGTGTCAATATCCTCGATGGAGTGCGAGCAGCACAAGAAGCCCGTATGAAGCTTGCACTTCATTCATCCCACATAATAGCACTTAACTTAGTGTGTGGGAATGTTAGAAGAAATAAATTATACATTATATTTCTCGACGCTAATAAGAAACGTATTTAAATAATTTTATTACCAACAGATACAGAGATACCGTTCAAAGTCCAAAGAAACCTTTCACAGCCTATTAAAGTCGATATTCTAACCCCAAAGAGTTTAATACCCGAAATGGAATTATACATTCCCCTAAAAGTCGCCATTAGAATTAGAAGCACAATTTATTCTTCACTGGGGCTTAGTATTTCCGAATTTCTTGTGTTTAGTTTGTGTTTTGAGTATATCTTATATTTTGTTATTCAAAGATTATTTTAGCATTTGAAAAAAAAGCTTCTAAAAAGAACAAAATCGGCTTTTATATTATATAGTACATATATATTTCCCACCGGAAATGCAAAATATTCGCGGACTTCAATTGTAACTAGAAACGACTTTGTGGAACTGTCATAATTATTGATATATTCGTTAAAATAAAATGATGTTAGAAACATTGTAATAATAGTGCCTATCGTTATGTAAACTATATCAGCAAACTGTTATGGGTGTGCAACGTGTACCCAATTAATATCATTTGACTAACAGCAGTCATTTCGAATCGTTACATTAACTTTTATCGGCAAACATACAAACACATCAATTTATAGAAAGCAAGACAAACTTTGAAAGCCGTAACAGTGTCGGCGCACAACTTTTGCATTAGCGCCGCTCCGCAAGCAATTACGATTACGTCTATCACTGTGTTCTGCGCATAATTTGTTTCCATTTCCGTTTCGTCCCTGTGATTTCCACCTTTTAACAGAATTTATGGAAAATTGTTTGTATTCATAAATCAAATTTTTATATTCTCTTATTTGCTCATTTTTGACTAAAGAACTAATCGTGAAATTCGTTAAACATGAAAATAGATACCGTCCTTTTTTCATACGTATCTATAATAAGTGTTTGCAGTAAAGGTAAACTTCTTTTTATAAGGTATTCCAGTGAAATTATCCGTTTACGTTACAATTACAACTTCACTAAAGTGAGCAAATATAAAAAAGATACCGACTGTTTTTTTCACCTTTTATAACATCGTCAAGTGTTTAATTAGCAACAATGTATTTGGTGATTGCAGGGCCCAATAAACATTTCATTGGAACAAGCTTGTCAAATAAATCCAGCAAATATTTTAATGGCTTTGTATATATTGGAATAGTTTATTGCCGATATAAAATCGTCCACGTATAAAGGTGTATCAACCCTTGGAGGACAAAGTCTCTAGCTGGACTATAAAATAAATCTAGCAAGTTATCGTCCACAATGAACAGTCGCCGCGGAAGGCTATCGCCAATTCCCACGCAAAGTTGCTGTTAATAAAAGCAACAAAATTATATATTCAAGAGTTAGGAGGTGGTGGTATGGCAGTTAGGGCCTTCTACGTGGTCCGAGTTACAATGCAAATTGCCATGGAGGGGTGCGCCGATGCCCTCTTACTGTGCGACTCGCAAAGATGGCCGCCATAATGGTGAAATGAAATTATTAAGCATTGTCTTGTGGAATCGGCCGCAGTCGACACCTGAGTCTCCGTAGAGGATTGCTTAGGGTGGATATTCCACGCGAACTGCGCCTACTCCAATAGCTTGTTTTAGTTTTTACTTAAAAAACTTGCTCTTTTTAACTATTTATTATATTTTACAATTATGGTGAAAATAGTTTGGAACATTGTATGAAATACTAATTAATGATACCTACGTTTCTATTGTTTTATCAAAAACAAAAACTTACGAAAATCATTTATAAGGCAAAGCGGCCAGGTTGAAAAAATTTTGTTTCAGTAACCTTTATGCTGACTTTAGCTAATTTAAATTTAATCTTAGCGATCTAAAAATACAACGGCTTGCGAAAGGTCCACTTATTTCCAACGTCAAGACATTACTTACAACCCTCGACTGAAAGCTTTGTATTAAAATTTAAATCTACTTTGCAAAGTGTATTTTATACACGTGCTCCTGCAATTTTGATCGTTCATAAAGCTCGAAACAGCTACTATTATTACACTTTACCTTTGCGGTATTGGGTGTTACACATCGCTCCCTTACCATTCCCGCCGACATTTCGACTAAGTCTCCCATGAATTTAGTATGCACAATGTTAATGTATTATTGAAGGTTTAATTACTCGTTTGCGGTACACTTGCGGTTTGACTGTTCGTCTCTCGCCGTTTCAAATGTTCATTTATATTCCGTATGATACGTTTATTCGTAGACTTACCGCAATATTGTTTAGAATACGTACATTGCGTCCAACATTGACATCTCAGTTAAATTGTAAGGTAAGATTTTTTTTATGAATTTAAACTAGTGCAAATTTTACTTTTATACACAATGTAAGTAAAGCACAAAAAATGTGTCCATCAATCACGTCTATTATTGCGAGCCGTAATGCGAAATCGATGTCCGATTTCGCGTCTTATAAAAATAAATTAATTTCAAAATTTGTTTTCGACAACAAAGGCGCGGACCCTCTGCTTATTGGCCGTCTGAAATTCCTCTTTAATCCAACGCATGCCCGGTCCGTGTTTTTAATTTCACACAAAAAACAGCTTCGAGTCGGTGATCAATCAAAACTCGCGCTCGTTTCTTTTTTCTATACTTCATTTCAGTACGTACACTTTCGCCTTTCTGTAACCGCTATCAATGTGCCTTTATTATTTTGTTTGCAAAAAGGAAATGGATACATTTTAAATTATATTAGGTAATGGTATTGACTCATAGAATTTGTCAATTATTACAAATTATTTAAAGCAATCAGTGGACATTATAGGCGCCACCTATTTTATTTTCACGGAATTATTCTTCTATCGTCAACATGTGTATTATAAGTTTTTTCTGAAAGTTAGTACCTATTAATATTTTTGTAGTCAACTCCTTATCATGACTCATTTGATTTGATCTGACTGTCTTTTTATATAACGTTAATTTATAAATCCTTAGTATTTATCGGTCTTTACGTATATCCTTATCAGATGTTAAAAGTTTTAATTAGAAACAAAATAGATTTACTTACTTTTTTCAATCCGCAATATCGATGTATATAAATTAGGTAACAATGACGTTAATGATTAAATCACATCACGAAGCGTCGCAATGATTGAGTAACGCGACGACTTGTCGCGTTGCTTTAACACGAGTCTTCCGAAAGGGAAAGTTATCCAAACGACAAAAACATAATCCGTGCACTGATTACAAATCTACGATTTATCAACATAATTGAAACTTCTAATCTGTATATAATTCTAATAATGAAATGAATTGTTTACAATGATAACAAATCGATTAGATTCTCTCAGTATTTTAGTAAAATAAAATCACATATTTAAAGAACAAAGCGATTCCAGTTACTTAGCTTTTTTAACGTAAAAGTTACGTATACTCCAATGTCAGATGAGTAATATTTTTGTTCTTAATTGGAAAAGGGGGCGTCAGGACAACGTTTTTTTAACTCTATAATTGTATGTTTTACAACAAGATCTAAGCTCTTTTTGGGATCTCATCCTTTGAGCTTCAGATTTAATGCGATTTAAATATTAGTCAATAGTTTAGTTGGATATTTTCAACAAGTATTGTAACTAAAATATTTTATTGTTAACTCAATTTACTCAACTAATCAATAAAATTGCAATGCAATTGTAAAAGTTTTAAAAATCTCATTTTTTATTTCCATTAAGTGTGGGATAAAGCAAAGATTAATTCTATCATAGCAATTAAGGATCATCCAAATCAACAAAAAACTGTAAAGCTGCAAATTCTCCGTAGCGTAAATCATATAGGTAGGTAATGTTAACATGTGTCCCCATAATACCATTTGAAAGGAATCCGTGAGATAAATATATTTTTTGTCGAAAGATAAGAAACCTTCTAGCACACTGATCGCAACAAATCCTATTTCAAAAACACGCAACGGTGGTTTTTAAAGGACATGCTCTTAAAATCTTAAGTCACTCCCACACTTACACAAAAGTTTTTCTTAATGACACACGCTCTTTACTTTTTGCATCTACTACGCAGTGGCGCCTTTGAATGCAGAGTCGGAATGTTTTGTTATTTAATCTGGATTAGTTGCAAATACTCTTTAAACAAGAAAAAATGAATCATATTTATTGATTTATCTAAAGCTTAAAGGACTGTTCTTGACTATTTTTCTTACAACAGCGTTACGATGAGACTGTGGCACATGAATTAAAATATTTCATAGCACATATTCCTAACATAACCATACGAGTTAAAATTTTGGGATTTGGAAATAATATTTAAATTATTTTCAATGATATGACTCTAGGTTTTGAAACCGTTCGGTAGCGACCAAAACACGCACTGAACAAACAAAGAAACACATTACAAAGCCATAAAGCATGCAACAAAGGGACCGACATATACGTGTTGAAACTGATCCATCATGTCTCCTTTTAAAATAACAAAAACTCATACGATGCACACAACAGATGCTTTAGTAAAAAACCGACCCTTAGAACCCATAAAAAAACGCTAGATATAATTTCTATTAAGATTACTGTAATTTACTAAATAACGTTTCTGTCATAAACGTTTAAATGTAAATTTGGCACCCCGATGTATTAATAAGGCCGTAATATAGACAAATTGGAACGGACCTCTTGGCGGCTAATTAATATCGAAGCACGTTCTTACGTGAAACGTCGAGGTAACTGGGCAACGGGCAGGTGGTGGCATAATAATAAAATCATCATTGATATCAGCATTAACTTTTTAATATCGTCTGACTGCATAATAAAGGTAAATATATTATTTGTCGAAAACAATCAATAACGCTTGTCAATGCAGCGGCAGGTATAGCGGCCCTATTTTTCTCTTCGAATTACAAACATCAATATCAGAAAGCAAACATAATAACGACCAATGGAGAGTCCACATATCAACATGCAAAATTCCAATTAGATTCCAAACGTACGAACGTGATAAAGTTACCGTTATTGAAGTCGCTTATCAGTGTAATTAGAAAGGAACTAAGCTGTAACCATTTGCGTTTATAATGGGAACCTTTGAGTGTCGTGCAGTTGTTTGATAACGTGAAAATACTTATATTTGTTATTGATATCAATATAGGTATTACTTTATGAAAAATGCTTATTTCATTAAGTAATATTATTTACGTAGGATTATTAAAATTTGTTGCATTTATATTTTCTAAATGTCACCTCATTAAAAACTAAGGTTTTGTAAAGAATACTGAATAAGAAGTCTCTGATCCAAAACCTAGCGCCATATATATAAAACGCACCCTAAATGCGCCCTGGATCATGTGATAATAGACGCCGTCGTTAAGAGAACCATTCAAAAAATAATCTACCGCAGAATTGACTCTTACCACTCACCGTGGATTCGTCATAAGGGAATGCGGCATCAAATATTCAATTTTAAAACAGCCGCTAAAAGCGAAACGTCATCGCCCATACAGACGCAGCTGGGACCCGACGATTTAGAAATTTTGTTACAGATGGGACACGCACTTCAGCTTCGTCAAAGAGATAAAATAAGAAATTGCATTAACAAAAGTGAAAAAATTAATGAAGATGACAGAAACACCGGCTCAGCTGTCGTGAAATTGCCTCCAATGGTAATGTTTACAGGGTGTGTTGATGGCGTAACGTGAAATGTTTTGGGCCTTATGAAAATTAGTCTGTCAGAAACAAGAAAATGGCATAGAGTAAGAAAAATTTCATTAGCGCCAATCAACATGATGAGGTCCAAAATGAAACTCACAAGGAAAGTCGTAATCACGGACTTCAGCAGCCACCCCCTCGACATGAGGTCTTATTAAAGGAATAATATTTACAAAACGAGACGCCTCAGAAATCCCCAAATTAAGATCTCGCCGAAACCCGCCCAACTTCCACAAAGTGGAATCATTAAATTAAAAATGTAAACTTTTCTCTTAGCAAGGTAATGGGCATCCCGATGTAGATAAATAGATGGAATAGCTGCAAAAAGGAGCATTTTCCTGTTCATTAAATTTTTCCTTCGCTTTTTTATTTCGACCCCTGGTGCTAATTTTGTTGGAATTCACGCCCCTCAACTCCTCCCGCCGGGGCTCAATCACAGAAATTTTATATCCGGAATTAAATAAGTACCCGACAGAATTACTGTCAAAATTTAATAAAAGCTTATTTTTAGCGGAATATTTTACCTAATTAATCAGATACAGTGGTGGATACATTTATTAAGTACAAAGTGAAATTAGATCCATTGTACAATTCATGAGAAGAGAAAATGTATTACGCAGAGTCAAGGACAGCTTTTGAAGTCGTTAAAGAAGTCAATCAAGTTGTGAATATTCTCATCAGCAGCAACTTATTCCAGAGGGTGGTTTATGTTGGTAACTCAATTGTCTATAAGATCCGCAGCATCGCTGGAGGAACCGTCAGTGAGGTCGGTAGCAAATGCAATTATATCTACTAATATGCCGTCTGCGACCGACGCGCGCCCGCTCGATGCTCAAACCCTTTAACTGTTTGGGGATCATTTAAAAGTTAGTTATTACACCGTTGCACCTGAGTTTACGTACCAATTTGAATTTCCCTAATCCTAGCTACCGCAATTTGGTAAACTAATGCTTATTATTGATTAGTTGCTGCAATTACATTGTCATGTAATATATGTAGGTATAATTGTAAACACATTTTTTCTCTTGGAAATAACAATTATTTAACATGCATAAGTAAAAAAAAAACTAACCTATTATATAATTATGCTTAAATTTCTGCTATTATTAAAGGAAAATTCATTTACACTTAAAATGCTACATACTGAAAGCTTTTAAAAACAATTTAAAATGTTAAAAGGCAAAGCCGCTGTCTGTGCGTCTCACCACGGTATCGGATTCCCTTAAATATATTGATTGGTGCAAATAAGGAAATCGAATTATTCAATGTCCGCCCCTCATTTGTTTCCTGTTCCCCCACAGCAGAGATGAAGAAATTCTTTCTGAGTTTTCGATTACTTGTCCAATTAATTTTATAGATTCATTTGTCTTAGATGCTTTGAAATATGTACTTGTATTGACTGAATTAATTCTGATACAAATATGAGAAAGCTTTGGCTGGGCTTTTGCGTTTGCAGTACTGGATATTTATTACTACAATATTTTATTAAAATTGTTACTGACTCCATAAGCATAACAGTATTTTATGATAAAAATTACCTGTAACTAAGTTGTATTCGAACTGTATGCGTTGAGCTAAGATAACTATTATAAGTAAAAATAAGTACCTAATTTGAATAATAGAAATGGGAATGAAGTTTAGTTGCTATGTCTGGTTTTATATTTTTTACCCGTATCTATCGCAGTTTTGACGATAATAGTTTTTAGTAGTACCTGAGTTATTGCAGTTAAAACAATGTGCAGAAGTTTCAGTCTTCAAAAATAACCAAAAACTTGCACCCAGTATAAATTTTATTATAGTGATACTCTAAGCCAGTAAATAATAAAAATCGTTTAGTTTTTATCAGTCAGTGATAATGAGTAAATTAACCTGTAATAAATTTTTTTTGACTGATGATATCTTTAACTGGATGCAGAATATGTATGTCAGTGAGATTAAAATTTAATACTGGAATACTTTTAACCTTTTGTTAGCGATCGATTAACGAATATGAATTTGTTCTGTTGTATTTTATTACTTAAATATTATACAATGATTCAACTGGTTCTGCAAACATGTGCTACGGATGATCATCCGCTACTAGCTACTTGGACAGGGGCGCAACGGGGCTGGTGGGGTTACATAACGCAGTTGGGGCATCGTGATGAGAGGGAAAGTTCACGTTCCGTTTCTCATCACGCCTCCGCGCGCATCTGGGTGAGTGCGGCTTGCGGCCAGACCAACGCACCGGCCATTCATGTCTTAATTGGCAGGATCCCTCACTTAACACATTCGTATATAACACACTCGTCACTGTATGTAGTAAAATCATCTAATTTTAAAACAGACAGTACCTGTCCATTTGTTTTTGCATAAAATGTCTATAAAACCAATTTAACAGCTTATAATTCCTAAGAGGTGAACGCCGCTCAGCTGCTTCAACCTATTGGAAGCAACAGAAATTATTTGCTAGGTAAATAACTTTGTTATCTCTGTATTGTACGAGTAATGTATGTCCAAAATGCGTTACAATCCTACGCTACTATACGGTCATCATCATACAATTTTTGAACCAGATCTTCTGTATTAGCTGATGTGGTTCCATGAGCTATAAGGTATTGTTCAAACTGTATTATTATAGTATTCATACCTATATTATAATTTGTTTGACATTTTTTTTTAAATCTGTTTAAGTTGATCTAATTTAGTTTCATTTACTTAACTTGATTTGTGATAATTTAACTTATTTTTACTAAAACTTTTTTTTAACTAATTTTAATTCATGCATATAACATTGTTAGAATTAAGTATATTGTCGCATCATTAGTGAGCATGTACCTAAGAGCTCTGGTAATGTCAGAAGAGTAAATAATAAATAAATTAAAAATTAATAAAATTAAAAAAGAACTGCGAAGTTACAACTTAAATACAACTGTGTACCTATTCATAGATAAATTGAAAATACTTAGCACAGCCTGCCATTACGGAATTCCACGACAAATACAGAAAATATTGAAAAACGTTCAAAAGCACACTTAAACACACGAATACGAAGTAGGTAGGTACTTGGTAAAAGTGATCTTATTCACACTTAACCCGAGATGTGTTATAATTATTATTTACGTAACAAACTTATATGTGTAACTAAATATTATAGAGATCGGAGGGATTGTGGCAGTGAAGCAAATGGCTGGACACCTTAAACGATTTCTCGCCTTACACTCCCCGCCTAAACAGAGGGCAATTATAAGAGCGCTCGACTTTATATCGAACGTTTTATAAATGGCTACATTTCTATAGTTTTAAATCAAATTATGCACTTTATTTATAAAATTACTTAGGTTAATCTTGGAACAACACTTTTCAACTGCGCAATTAAGAATAGGTACCTACATATCTTAAATTTCTGTCGGAAATGCCCTTGATGTCTTTGCTGATTGCACTGTTATAATATTTAATACAATAATTAAGCTACGAAAAAGATTTAAAGTAATAAGGGAAGAATACGGAAGCAATTTGAAATAAATTTAACTGAGGATACCCATAAAAAATTACCTCACCTTAACTATTTTGTTCGACTTATTATGCCCAGCTGTGGACTGAAACAAACTGATGATGATGATTAATTGTTCCCCAAATATTTCGTGAAATAATGACAAAATGGTAATGCCGTCAACTTATTCGTATGAAAGCGGATTCAAAAATAATAGCACCGTCGAAACCACAGGTCCGGGGGTGTCGGCGCCCTTTAGGAAATCATTTCCATTCCCTTTTCCCAGTGAAAATTACCCACGGACGGTGAAAGAGTTAACGATTTACTGTTTATTTGTATTCAACCTTTGTTAGTTTAAAGGTATTACAATTTTACCCATTCCTTTGTTGAGATCTCGTCTACTGTTTAAAATACGTTAATTTTACTGGATCAATGAATCTGATATGATGCTAATTGCGGAAAGCAGAATTTGAACTTTTATTTTATTCATAAAGAAATTAGCAACATAATTAATTAGTTATAAAATATTAAACAAACAATAGTCTTTGCATTGCAGTCTATCTATTATTAATCTTAACTCATTTAAAAAATACTTAAATTAGAGTTTATTTTAAGCTTTGATATAGATGATTGGAATTCGAATTCCCTTAGATAATAATATCTTACACACCGCTTTGTATGCCGGCCTCTTAAAGGATTATTTCATCTGTCATCCTTATATTAAAAATTTAAGCTATATCATTATATGTCATAATCATTTCTATGTTAATAATGGAATGACGGATTCATTATTTATTATTGATAAGAATGTTTCTTAATATTTGATTATGTATAAAGCGAAGCTAAATTATTATTAAGGTATCTCAGTACAGTGGATGCATCCCACAAAACATTAACATTTATAACTATTCCATACAGCTACCTATGATCACCCAATCGCATTGTGTTCCCGGTCAAATAAGGCCACTCAATGTATTGCAAAGTTCAGAAAAAAGTTTTGTGTTCATCGTGTATAACCACAGCATGGCATCATTCTTCAATGAGATCTCTCAGTGGGGAGTCCACAGTAGCTTCGCCGTCTCTTTTTGTACGACTAACGTTTTATCAAACATGTTAATGGCCGGCTTTATGAGGCCAACAAAAGAAGCGTGCTAACAGAGGCGTTAAATCCTTTACGATTTGATGATGATGATCACGAATTTGTCATGGGATCATTTTAGGTTATCGTTAATGGCCATGCGTGAGAAAGCTTATAAAATTTATATTTATATTTACTTTGATATTAATTACACTATTCGCACCATTGGGGACGCCTCGTTACACAGTGAATTATTCTAAAATACTTACCGAGCCAATTAACATTGAACAAATACACTATATACTTAAAAATAAAAACACACAATCATGCTTACAAAACTGAACGTAAAAATGCATAATATATATTTTTCTCTAAATGGATAGTATCTGTAAATTTATCTGTGGTTAACTAAGATATTTCATTTTGAGCAAAATTTAAAAAGGGTGTAACCTGGAAGCAAAATTACGACAACTAACATTTCACCCACAATAATTCCATTTACAGTACATAAAAAACATCACACCACCGAGACAGACATGTGCACTTGGATTTAAGAAGACTGAACTGACCAATCAAGCAATCAAACAAAAAGAAAAGTGAAAAAATGGGACTGAATACATTCTAGTTCCAATTGTAGGTGAAAAATGACATACCTTAATGAACTATAAATGGAACTTGCGAAAAAATCCATAACACAATCAAAATAACACACATTAAGAAGCAATTTTGATGGAAAATAATACTGTGCTAAGTCCTGCGTCGCGGGTGTGTCGTGTGGTCTTCCAAGCTACCCCTTTGGCCCGGGACTACCGGCCCACCGGCCGGGCCCGCCCGAACGATTCCGAACGTAACCGAATCCGGCCGAACGAAACAGAACGCGCGTGCCACTAGCGACATACCTGTCTGGCGCTTTCATTGACAGGCACCTGAAATGAAGAAAAAAATCCGTCCAATTCGTTGAAAATTTTAAATATCAAAAAATTTTGTCTCGTTAGCATAGCTTTTCGACACAGATAAATTTACATGCACAATAAATTATACATAATTATAATCATGTAATAAAAATACACCTAAACTGGCTTTGAAACTCTTTAATGTCTGACAACTGTTAAAAACAAATCTATAGGTAGCAACCAAAACAATCGCATATACAAAAATTAAAAGTAAACATTCCAAAAAGTACAAACAATAATGTGGCAAAAACAGTTAAAAACAACATTGCAAGATGTATTAGGACAGTTGTTAAAATATGGGGTAGCGTGGAACGGCTTGACTCCGATGATATTGTGCGCTTGCACGCGATCGCACTCGTGTTTGCATTCGCAGCATTGCATTTCTACGCTCCATACTTTTCATTTGTATTATTGATTTTTTATTGTTCAATTGATATTAACTGTTAAAATAATTCATAGTCCAAATAATTTGCTCATACATTTGATTTATCGACTTTTACCTTCAGGTTCATTGTCACGCATACAATACGTCTTGATTTAAAATATACACGTGTATAAATTAAACGATCAATATTGATTTATAACGATGAATAGAATTCCCCTATCCCAATGGACAAATTTATTCGATTATTACTGGGCAAGGTCACGCAAACGAAATCATAAAACGAAGCCAATTTCATCAAATTAAATTGGATGTATGAATATGTAGGTATGTATAACACTATGAAGAATATGAAATGACTAAGTATTAATAATAAACCATTTCTTGTTTATACGAAATAAGTTTATATTTGTGGTAATTTGAACAAACGAGCATTGTACATATGTATATCTAATACGTAAATAAAGTTATTTTAAACTTAATTTCTAATTATGTATATCACATATTAAAGGTATATGGGAACAGTTTCGTGTTGTTAAAATATAAACAAATAATAATAACGTAAATCTGTACACATCAATAGAAATGCTTTTTGTAACGCTTTGGAAACTAATAACCAATTGCGATAGACGATGAAGACGTCTTATTGCTAAAAGTAATTTATTTTAAGGAACAAAAAGACTCAATAACCGATGAATCCGTTCAATCAACATCGCTTGATGTAACATTCAGACAATACATTTCACTCAATGTGTTCAGGCACCGATGACTGTTATTTTGCGCTGTTTTGGTGCCTTTCTCACCGATATTATGTATAATCGGCACTTCGGTGGCAACGCACACGCGTAACTATTTCAAAAGACACCTACTCGAAAAAACCAATCTATCAATATTAGAACACAAAAAATAATGCAAGTCAGTTAATAATCCTAAATCGACAATCGACAATGGAAATAAAGTCACAGTCATTTTTTTAATAATGGCAACTAAGTTTTTTCTTTTTATCGCCACCCTAGGTTCGTTTGACATTTGAACTGGCTGATGACTTGGCCGCCATGATTGATCGTAGCGACCCAGTAAATAAGTGCAATTTAGCGTTTATTTTCCCTCCTAATCAATGGTTGTTATAGTTAACTATATTAATTTTATCTTTGGATGTATGATAAAATCTATCTACTTAAAAAAATATTAGGCCGATAAAAACTTACAAAGAACGAAAGAATAATATGAAGATAATTTAATGATTATAAAATATTTACAGTTGGATTACGAAACAAAGATCATTTGTCAATCCGCAATGTCATCTGAAGATTCACAAGTAGGATTTATACTTTATGTCCAGTCCATTAAGCTCAATTTTAAATTGTCTCTTCCAGCTTAGCTTGCCGATGATTCCCAAACTAGAAAAAGGATAAAGATCCTACTGGGAATGTGATTATGACTCAAATTACTAAGTATATTTGGAGAACTAAAAGAAAATGAATGACTGTTTACAATTTATCATCAGAGCAAGTATCCGCCCAGCCCGTAACGAATCACTAGTAAATAAATCGACAACAAACGTTTCGGTTATTTCTTTTGATGTGGCCATCTGAGAAGAGTATTATATTAATTTATTTTGAATTGCTTTTGATGATTTGTTAAATATCAACGGAGGCTTCTTAGGGAGGTACTGGTAACAATTCAAGATAAATTAATCGTATCAAAAACGTTTGATGTGAACAAAGAATGTTTTCTCAAATTATGCTAATAGGTACCTACTTTATATATAGGTATCCATTACAGTAGCTTCGAACTCGACATGTTTATAAATTTGTAGCCGCTTATATACCATAATATATATAATCTAACAACCTATTTAAAATTATATCTCTTTTATACATAAAAATCCCGTGTCACGACATTCGTTAGCGATAATCTCCGAAACCACTGAACCGAGTTCATTGAAATGATCTTACTTAAAAGATAGGATAATTTTTATACAATAAATAAATAATAAGTGACAATTGTCTATAAATTTTAAATAAAATAAATTTCTGAACGCACGATATTTGACATGTATAACCACGGCAACGCGTGAACAGGTCCACTAGTATACCTATATAAATACAATAATAAATAATATACAAAAAAAAATATTACAAATAAATTACGACTATTCTATATAAAGTGTACACAACTCTATTGTGAGTCAGTAACAGATAAATTAGATTTGACAGGTCCTGTTAGATTGATATGTTCTAGACTAAACGTATAATTGAACGTGTTGCCGGGATGTGGGGGTCTACCAGACCATTTTAGCCTATGAGCCTCCTCTTCGTTTATTATTGTTTATATGTATTATCACAATGAAATATCTACGCACCTCACTAAAACACCTTCTGGTAAAAGAACAAGTACGAGAAAATAAGCCAATTTGTTCATAATTATTGAAGGTATATATCGCATAGGTTATTCTGTAAATATTCATATTTTTAATTAAAATTGACATTACAATTCAGTTAATTGCTACATATATAATATGTACACAATTAATATATATACATTTCTGTACTATTTACACGATTCGCTAGAAACAGAACTCTCGATTAAAACGTGGAAATAATTATTTTCCGCCCCTCTTTAAGTGAACTTAATAATATAGATATGAGTGGCTGTTTGTAGGTACTTCCACTGTAGGTTTTCGCGTAATTAAACATCTTGGAATTTTAATCCCATAATAACTTTCGATGTAGATTTACGATCTTAGCATTTATTCACATTTATTGGTGTCATTTAAGAAGAATGGTCAATTAATTGTATTACTAAGTTATAAATTACTCTTTAAGTCTAGTGATTATGTTAGTCTATCTAAATAGAAAACCTTTGATTTAAAAACACACACTGTAACTATCATCTTTGGTGTACATTAATTAACATACAAATATAGGTGGATACTCATTTTCCGGTAATATATCTACTATGCCATAAAACGTGGGAAATTTTAGAACATTATTTTGAATCGTACGATAGTAAATAGAAATACAATATGGAATATTGTAATACTAACCTAAAATACGAAAAAAATATAAAGAATTCTACGTAAATGTTAAAAGTAAAAAGACTTGAATAATACCAACTCTTCCGCCACACCTGCCCCCAAACAAACTTTTGACACGACTGTTACAAACATTTTTCGGGGAAAATAATTGCACATTTATCCTCCAGAGGGCATTAATTTCCCTTCACCCGCGATTCAGCTCTGAAAACAACCCAATTAGTACATTACTTCTTACTTGTAGATCTGAGACCGCCTAAGGACTTCCCTTCATTGTTAGATGTGCTGATAAATTGAAAAAAAAAAGAAATAACATTAAAATTGGCAATCGTTATGTATAACACCAAAACATGTATTTTTATTATAATACACTTATGTAATCTTCCCAAAATAAAGTAAGTATTTATATATTTTTTTAATCCTTTTTTACTGTTTTAATGTTTTATTGATAAAGATTAAAATTTTCTATGTTCTCTGAAAATGTTTACAATTCTAGGTACATAATTACGAGTTTTTACATATATATTTGTAATCGGAAGCGGAATTGATCTCAGCAGTATCTTAGAGCTTTCAGTGTAGCGCTACCCTGCAGTTCCCCTTTTATAGCGGCCCGCGCCAGAAATCCCTTATATTTCTTATTTATAAGAGTCTGAAGAATTATTATAACTGAATCAGTTAAGTCTTTGCTCGCTGCTTGTAATCCGAGCTTAAATAAAAAATATTCGTTCACCGCTAATTAAAAGGGTAACTTTTTTATCTACTGATTAATGGACCCAGTAGCATTATTTTCACGTTTTCCAAACATTTTTCACTCATAAATTAGTTTTGAAGTTGAAATGTTTATGGATACATGTACTGTTTAAAAAATAATACGAAATTATTTAATCTGTCGTCAACTTCATGATTGGCGTAACTGAAAACGGATAACAACATAATTTTTTTTTTTTTTATTTATTACATATAACTATAGACATACAATATAATAATAACCCGCCAAACTCCTTACAAGTTTATAGGCGGAAATAGCTCTCGGTTATACACTTATACATTGCCAAAAACACAAAATCACTTATAATAATAAAACTAAATGGATGTTAATAATAGAAACAAAGAAAAATCAAATGTGCCCGTCTCACAAACCAAACACAAAAAGTTATGTCATCGCTTCTAGGTAATATTGGTGCAGTTTACGGTTGATCGCATGACGGGACTTTTGTTCGTTCACATTAAATGGAAGAGTGTTACATATATCTGGGACGGTGTAGTCTCTTACCCTTTTACCGTAGTAATTATATACTTTAGGCTTGTGGTACTTGGTAAGCGTTACAGTCGTACGTTTTGCATGTTTGCATGTTACTTAAATTACTCCGAACAATTAGTCCTTGAAGCAATCGCCTAACTATCTCGGTACTTTAATAACATGTTCATAATAATAGTATGCAGTAGGTACAAAAGGCTGTGCGCCCTTAGCCATTGTAGGGTTGGGCAATTTAAGTATTATAACTTTGTGAGAAATTAACATCTGTTGCAATAATTATAAACAAAACTTTTAGGACCAAAATTTAGGGCAACCTATGATATGTGATTTTTTGATATAGACAAAATGTGGTATTTTTAGGTATTGTTCTTGACCTTTAGGCTGCATTCATTAAGAAATTCCAGATCACTCGAAACAAAGATGATGAAGGAATGTCTAAATAGATATAAAATGAGACTAAGACTGTCCTATCCACTAAATAGGTCAGATACTGGTTGATAGGGAAGTCAAGAGATCGAAATAGGAATGTTCTTGTGAGTATGAAGAGACTGATGTAAAAGAAGCATGGTCGTTTTGTAAAGATAAAGATATTTGGCACGTTGCTTCCTCCCTACCCCATTGCACACGCGGCGTGATTGTACAACAGTTATTAATAACCGACTCTACATCGAAACTCTACATGAGACAACCCTGGCAACATACCGAGAGATATGAAGTCATTAAATTAGGCAACGCCATACGAAACATTATTAATACGAGTACAAAGGGCTTGGAAATTAATTACGAACCGCATACAGTTAGTAGAGTATACTAGATATAGTATCCTATGAGTGATAATTACGTAAAATGCAAGTGTAATAATAATAATATTATATTTATTTCAGACAAAAGTCCATATTTTGGGTTAGTATACACAATTTCTTAATCCACTATGTTAGTGAACACCAATAAATAATACACAAACACACACGCACACACACAAAAAAGCAAGAAACAACTTACAACAACAACATATCGTCACGCCAGGTCCCTTGCGGGGTAGGCAGAAAGCAGCGAGTGCCAAATATCCCTGTCC